>JAOWBL010000022.1:6379595-6422484 GCA_028564865.1 Zenarchopterus dispar | reverse complement strand
ATTATTATTATTATTATTATTATTATTATTATTATTATTATTATTATTATTATTATTATTATTATTATTATTTATTTGTTATTATTTTTACTTTTGGAAGAAAGACATCCATTCATCGCATTCATTGACAGACAAATCCATGCTGGTAAAGTGATAATACATTAAGGAAGGGTATACAGACAATGGAGCAGAGTAGCTTGGCTCCTTTGCACAAATATGACCTTCATGGGTTGTCAGCACAAACTCTTTCCAGCACCCTCATGTTTGGCTACATGCTCCTTTTTAATCAACAAAGCAGTTTACATTATATTGTTTCTCATTCAGCCATGCAAGAGTATGAAACAGTCATACTTTTGTTACTTTTATGTGTGGTAATATATGTACCCCCTTTTTTTACAAGCATACTTCAATTTACATAGGGGCTGCGTAGGGATCTGTGTCTTGGCCAAGGACACTTTGACATGTGGCAGAGCTGGGAAATAAACCGCTGACCTACCAGTTGGAGGACAACTTACTCTGCAGTCCTTGTCCTTGGTTGATATTTAATTGAATGGATTCAATTAAATTCCACCCAAGAACATTAAAAGTCTGGATAATAAGTCATTTTCTCCTTCAAAATAAAATAATAATTAAAAAAAAAAAACTAATGTCATATTTTTTGGCCATAAACACAATAAAAACACCATCTAACAATGTAGTTTTACTAATCATGCACCAGTACCTCCTGTAACACTGTGAAGGTGGACACAGAAATATATTTTAACTCAAACAGAAAACACATTTCAGTGTCCACCTGTGTTGCCTTCTGCTGTTACAATCATATGTATCCTTTCTCAGAAATGGAATAGAATACAGTCTATTAGTTTCTTATTTCATGGCTGTTATTGCACTTCTGCCAGGCTCAGGTGACCCTCAGCCCTCTTAGAGAAATGCTGCTTTAGGCTCAGTTTACCAGAAAACATCACATGATGCACTGAACATGAAAATTACAATATTCTTTTACTGTAACTGTCTCAAGGATACAGTGAAACCACAAATGCCCATCATAAATATACAATCAACATTAGCCGAGCCAGATAAAAAAGGTATGAATATGAGATGTATTTGTGCAATGAGTGGCAGAACAAAAATATATTTCATGATCCCTGAAGACATATATATTCATATCTATCTATGAATGGCTATTTATTGACTGAATGGATACTGCAAAAATAAAAAAAATAACTGTTCAGCTGTTAGTGCATGTTTTGAGTGACTTGTGCCATTTTCCTGAAGACAGAAACAACAAATTGGCTGGTCTATGCAAGCAAAACAGTCTGATAATTTAATGGAAAAAATGTAAAAGCTGTTGTTCTTGCCAGTGGAGGTGTTACAAGACTATAAACATGTAAGGTCTCCTCTCTTCTGTGATTATTCTTCATCTGTAATATATGTGAATGGGGTAGAAAAAACTATGAGAAATACAACAAACAACCAAATAAATAAATGAATACAGTTAATGTAACAAAATATCATCCCCCTAAGAACTCTGGAACATTTCCTCAGAATACTATAAAACTTTACATATTAAATCATTTGTCAGTGTTGAGGCTTCTGTTGTTTTACTTTTGAATGCAAGATAAATATTCAGATTTCCTTTGTACAAAATGCAGTGAACTCCGATTTATTCAAGATTATTAATCATCAAGTGATTTTTGCCATCAAGCCTCACCTGAGTAATCAATCAGGATCTGAACCTTACCTAAAGCACTCCATGAGCAGAAGTCATTTAATACCTTATTTAGAAATTCCTCTTAAATTCATGTCAAGTAAGAACATCACCATACCAAGAGTAAATAAATCAGACTGGGACTCAGAGACGTTAGTGGTTGCTCATCTGACAGAGGAAGACTATGCTGCAAGTGCTTCAGTGTATCTTGAATTGCTGTCTGTTGCCTCACTGCAAAGTATAAGGAGACAAACTCTGTTAAAAACAAACCTGGACATGATGAAAAGTGTAAGATTTTCAAAAGTTAGGGGAGGCATATAGTGAGAGATGTCAACAGGAGTACACAGATGTAAAGATGATGAATTGGCTTCTTCTGGACTTGGTGTTACATGGAAGTCTGTTGTGAGGTTTCGTCATCATGACAGACTTCAAGATCATTGCATAAGAAGAACTCAAAGTGATGCATCAAAGCCAACCTGAGGTTTTCCAGTGAACATCTGAAACATGAGGATGAGTTTTGGGTGCATGGATGCTGCTTTAGTTTGGCAGAGGCAGGAAGAGGCCTAAAACCCAAAAGAGCAAAGTTCCCATAGTGAGACACAGGGTTGTTTTGCTCCTTACAGGAAATTTTTTGATCTTCCAAGAAGATCCATCCATCCATCCATCCATCCATCCATCCATCCATCCATCCATCCATCCATCCATCCATCCATCCATCCATCCATCTACGCCCACTTATTCCTATCTAGAGCCAGGGGGTTACAAACTTTGTATCACAATTTGTTCAAAATATTTTGAAGGACATTAAGGTCCTGGGGTGGTCCTCTCAGAATCCAGAGCTCAGTCCAACTGAGAAGAGAGGGAAGTCAAAAATAATGTTCAGGCTGAGAAATGACACAACTTGGAGGTGATGGAGCATCTTCCTATTGATGAATGGTGGGTGAAAATTTCTCAGAGGTGCCAACTTAACTAATATGAGAAATGTTGCCACAAAAGCTGCACTTTAGTTTCTTTATTGTCACAGAACTAATATTTCTGGCCTTGTCATATTATTTTTCCCCTGACAAGTTGAACATATCAACTTGTAAAGTATTTTATTTTGTTTGACTGAGATTTGTGTTTTTTTGTTTGTTTTTTTTAATCAAAAGGGTTAATAATGTTGATCTTTATTTATGTTGTTTCTGAATTTTGGTCTATGTGGAAATCGCAATGCATTTAATGAAACTAGCACCTCAAAAATCTCAACTTTTTGCATGTCACTGTTGTGTTGTATCACTGTAGAACTTGGATTTTTTTTTCCTTTGTTTATTTTTAAACCCTGGACTCATCAGAAGAAGTGCATTGAACTGGAATCTGTCTTTTAGATATGAACCCCGCTCTGCTGGTCACCTGTTCCCAAATGGCCAAATCTGACAAATGTTTACTGAAGCGTTTCTTTATTTCCAGATTCTACGGACATGGCCGTTAAGATTGTTGAACTTTCCCTCAAATTTCCGAGCTGCTGCTGACATTTTTCCCTTGAAGAAGTAGATAGTGTGAAAAGTCAAACCGCTATCAAACCTCTAAGAGATATAAAAAAAAATGTTGTGAAGCTCATGTGTGTCTCTGCCCTGAGTGAGTGCTGGCAGGCACAAGTTATTATGAAGTCTTGTAGCTGTATTAAGCATGCCTTCAATGTTCTTGCTCAAAGAAGGCCAGACTGATTTGTAATTAAGGAAAATGGAAGGTGCAATTTTGATCAGGTAGAAAATAACTCAACTGCCAATCATACTGGCATACTATCATAATGATTATCCACGCTTGGCTCATTATGTTCACAGTCATACCCCCAGTAGATTCAACTGCTAACAGAAAGAGAAACCCCTTTCTTTCCTCTGACTCACCTCTGTATCTCACATTGTCTTTCTTTTCACACATTAGAAGTGTTTTCAGTGAAGCGCTGGCTTAATCTTTGTCCTTCTGTCTTTACGGTCTCTTGATGCTAACTGCAACAATACCATGCTTTGCCTTTTGTTTTGGTTTCACTATAAATTCCTTTCTGACTGTAAACTGAGACCCTTTCACCTCTTTTCTTCCGTTTTAGTGAGCATCATGCACCATCTGTAATGCCTGGATATCCAGTCTACACAGTCATCCCTGCGTGAAACCACCATCCAAGCTCACACTGCTGCCAGCTGTTCACCCTTTAACTCCAGCAGTAGAGCAAGCAGAGATTACTCCTTTATGTTTGCACTCTTTCCCCTCTGTGTGTGTGTGTTTTGTTTTGTTTTTTTTTCCTTAGAAAAACCTCAGGGTTAGTACCACTCAGACCATTCTCCTGTTTGGTCGAAAATCAAGAACATATCCCTTTTTAAACTATGAAGAAGACTCGATATATGCAAATCAATCTTATACAGTCTTGTTACTATTACAGCTCAGATGTCTTGCTAAGTTTGTAGGACAGATCTGGCCTTTGGCACTAAATGGAGGGGTATTCAGGACTGACCTGAATATAGGCCTATATACATCAAAGATTTGACCTCCTGCAAAATTTCTGGGTTAAGAAGTTTTAGAAAAGCACACTTTCAGTTGTTTGCCTACTCATAGCTTTCACAGTGTAGTTTTATCTGTCGTTTCTTTCCTCCTGAGATATTTCACAGAGTCACCCATCTGTGCTATCATAAAGATTCTGCACTTGATCAAGGTCCATTTGCATGAAAGCAATGAGTGCAAGGGGTTATATAGGGGCTCTGTAAGTGACTTCCGCTCACCTCTGCCTCTACTTCCTTAGGATAGTCCCGCAGAAAGCTAGGGCGTAATTTATTTATGTATGCATGGTAATAAAGCAATCGAACCCACCAGTGGAAATGGATGGTGCGGGTTTGGCATGTTCCATCCCACCAAGACGCACACAGCACGTTTCCACGAAACCGAAAGGACATCAAAAATTGCAAATCTATTTTCAGCAAGCGTCTTATCGGTTTTGTTAGATGCACGTCGAGGGAGAGGAGCGTGAAGAGGTCCGCGCCTGGCAGCGCGGGTGCTGCCACAGTGCGCGCTTCTCAAGCGAAACGTATGTTCAGTAATAAAATCTGAATTGCTGAATAGAAATATTCAGGCTTGCGAACACGAAGCGCCCTCCTGGAGGAATCGAGGCGCACGGAAAGGATGCTGTACTCTCAAGAAGCAGGTGTATCAAGCCAAGTGGAGGAGGCGCAGGGAACAACGCATCCGCGACGCACAGCAGCCGCTGGACAACCGCACCTGCTCCAAACAGAAACTCCTATCGCTCGGCTACTGTTCTTAATGTAACGATAATAATAGCTGGGTTTTGTGTCAATTCATATCTGCTGACCACAATGAGGACAGAATGAAGCTGACGGACGAGGAGTTCGTTTGGGAAGCTCTGTAGGGACACAAGGACCGAGGATTACTCTGTTGGCTCCTCAGCTGCTTCACCAAAAATAATTTCCTATCAAAGAGGTTGGGTGATCATCTGCAAGGATGCCCGCGACACTTTTATCCGCCGAGTCCCTCTACATAGGAATGGAGGTGCTGATTGCTGTCGCCTCCGTGATTGGGAATGTTATGGTGGTTTGGGCGGTGAAAATTAACAAATCCCTGCGAGATACCACGTTTTGTTTCATCGTCTCGTTGGCCCTGGCGGATATTGCAGTGGGAGCGCTCGTCATCCCTTTGGCCATCACCATCAGCATCGGACTTCAGACTCACTTTTACAGCTGCCTGCTCGTGGCTTGCACGGTGCTGGTGCTGACGCAAAGTTCAATCCTGGCTCTCCTGGCCATCGCGATTGACCGCTATCTCAGGGTCAAGATCCCGACCAGGTAACTGGGATTCTCAAAGCACTCATGGAAATAAGGATTTGATAGTGTACTTCCAGTTTCTTAACATGCATGGAGATCTGACTCATCAGCAGCAGCATCTGCTGATTAACCAACGGCTTTAATTGTGAACATGGGGTGGTCGGATTTGCTGTCAGTGATGTGCACTCTCACAGATATGCACCTTGTTTTCATTCTGAAAAGCAAAGGCATGACGGTCTGGGCTGGGGAGCAGCTGAGATTAGAGCTCCTCGGTGAGACTATCACAGACAATCTTCCAGGCTTAGTACATCTCTTTGTCACTCTTATCTCTAAGCTTTTGTGATTTTGTATGTAACCATCAATATTGCTGCAATTCTTACTTAAGTTATTCAAAACTGAATTTTTGCAGGGAGATGTCACCCAGCATATCTTGTTATGAAGGGGAATAGTTCAAGACAGAAATGTACCAAGGTCTTTCCGTCCGGTGCAACTCATGTCTCTTCCTGAGAAAAGTGCAGAAGTTTCTCTCTCTCTCTTTTTACCCCTCCCACTGCCATCCAGTGTTTTTTAGATTAGAATCTCTTTCTTGAGCAGCCCTGCTTGCAGGCTCTGTGTTTCTGCTGCTCTTCCAGCACAAACCCGACTCAACCAACCTCTACTAATCAATACTAATCTAACACATGGCACCTGTTACAGTCAGACCAAACTGTAGGGTTCAGCTTTGCCACAGGCTATCCCTCAGGAAAGATTGGCTTGTTATAATGTGAACATTTCTTTTGCAATTTAGGGCATTAGATACTCTCAAAATCAATTAACGGTAATCTGAAAATGATCCAGTCATAGCTCTACGTGCATCCTAACATGAGCTGCATCTGATAACTGGGTTCATCTCTGCCTCTAGGCTAATATTAGGATGAGTCTCTGTGTCATTTCTGGGATTTAAGACAAGACAACAGTAATAGGATTTTAGATCCCCTGCGCCTTCTACCTGCTTTTATTTGCTGTTCCATTAGATGAGGTAAACACAACAAACATCAGAGATAAAAGAAAACAAAACCGGGATAATATAAGGAATTTTGACCAAAGCAAAGAAAGGCAGTGAGAAGCAGTGCTGCAAAATGTAAGGTTTATGGATCAGGTTGTCAAGTATAGTGCATCCTTCAAATATGAACTGCAGGAAACTGTTTGTAAAAGTGTTGAGGTTTTTTTTAACCTAATTAGAAAAATTGAGTAACAAAGAAAAATTCATGGCCCACCATGGCTTTGTGGAAGAATGTTGACGTGATGCTGCTGTTTGCTCCCGTAGGTACAAGCGAGTGGTGACCCCTCGACGAGCAGGCCTGGCAGTGGTGATATGCTGGACGGTGTCTTTCATCGTGGGGCTCACGCCCATGTTAGGCTGGAACAACCTGAAACGCCTCCAGCAGAACGGCTCCATCAGCTCGGATCTCATTATCACGTGCCAGTTTGAAAACGTCATCAGCATGGACTACATGGTCTATTTTAACTTTTTCGGCTGGGTGCTGCCACCGCTGTTGCTCATGCTGGTTATCTATGCTGAGATCTTCTACATGATCCACAAGCAACTTAACAATAAAAAAATCAACACCAGTCACACAGACCCCAACAAGTATTATGACAAAGAGCTGAATCTTGCCAAATCTCTGGCTCTGGTCCTTTTTCTCTTTGCCATCAGCTGGCTGCCTCTCCACATCATCAATTGCATCACACTCTTCTGCCCTGATTGCAAAAAACCCATAGTCCTCCTCTACATTGCCATCCTGCTCACACACGGAAACTCTGCTGTCAACCCAATCGTCTACGCTTTCCGCATTAGGAAGTTTCGCTTGGCCTTCCATAAAATCTGGCAGCAATACTTCTGCTGCAAGGACACGCCGGCGCTGGACTTCCAGCACAGTGACAGGAAAGAGATGCCCAATCTGGCGATTCAGCAGGCGACACCACTGCAGCTCACTCAGATGGAAAACCTTAAATCTAACCCACCACAAATGCAGCAGCCTCCACTCGAGCCACAGGAGGAGCAAACGGCCGAAACGCCTCAACAACCTAATGAACATCCGCCCTCACTGGAGCAGAACACGGTCTAAGTAAAGGGATGGAGCTGATGCCTGGAGAAGTAGTGATGAGTGCTCAAGCAGTCACTCTCTTATCATATGAATGTAGCCTGATGGCGAGCATGGATTGCTACACGGGGCTGCAATGCTCTGAGGCGATCGATCACTTAAGGATAAGTCATCTTTCCTCAGGAGGAATGTAACTATTCAAAGTCTGGTCAAAGAGGAAAAAAAAAAAGAGTATGATAAACTTCAAGTTCTTTCAACTGTGTATATCTTAGTGCCAGACTGAAAACACTCCACTTTAACATTTTTATTCATTATGGTGGAACAGTTGCTGTGAACTTTACAAAATGTGCAATGTAGGTTATCATGATTGATAAATATCAGATTATCAAATGTTACTACTCGCGTGAAGATTTATAAATTATATAGAGCAGGGTAATCTAAATACTGTAATACCTTGTATATATTTAAAGTGACAGTGGCTAAAGGATATGAATGTAATAATGTAAATACGAGACTGTAGCAGCACAGCTGTAGATGCTCATTTTATCTTCAGGGTCTTAGCTGCACAATAGCATGTAAAGGAAGAGATTTTTGCACCAAATGGTGGAGCAAACCTTTTTCATAACCTTTTAGCTCCTCTCTACTCTGGAAACCAGGCCCTTTCCAACAACAGCAGGGCTGCAGCAGACTCAGAGATACAACACAAGCAGATGGAGGCTACGGGAGGTTTTAACTTTTCAGAAACCCCAGTACATGCGCCAGAGAAGCAGTTATTCATGGGGGACAAAACAAGATGCACTTAAAGTTCATTTTTGTCCCACCCTCACAGCAGTTGGCAGGAGAACAAGAGCAAGGAGGAGGAGAACAATGTTTTCCTCGACCCTCATGCAAGTAGCGATGGCGGCATCATCACGACTTACCACAAATGACTGTGCCGTCTATGGCCTTATTCAGTGTTTTTGATTAACATTGACTCGACTCTCTAACTGATCCAGAAATACCAACCTGATGATTGTGAGCCATTTATATCCTATAAGCTACAAAATGCCAAACTGGTGCATCTGTAGATAAACACGTAAACTGTGCTCTAGATTTAATTACACTGTATGAGAATGTAAATGATACTTTTTGTCTTTTGTAAAGACTGCAAGATCTAGCCAAGATGCTTCGCTGAATATGTGACAATCTCTCATGCACGGTCAAGACAATTTATACAACTGTCTCACAGGCAGAAAGAGATGATGAACATTTGATCCTTGTAAGGTTGTAAAGAATCCTTAAACAGTCCACCCAACTCGTCCATTTCATTTGTTTACAAAGTGTATGAAAAGCTAAATCAGACATAAAATATGTATTATTATGATATGCTTTCTTTCAGCACTTTGATTCCAGCAGGATAGTGAAATACATGTGTTGTTGGGTTTTTTTCAGGTCATTTGAGAGTTTTATTGATCATTGCTAATAAATATATATGTTTATAGTAGTAATAAGAGCACAATTCAAGCCAGTTTTAAAGGCAGGGTAAGCAGTTTCTGGATGACTTTACATCTGTTGGTATTTGAACTAAAACCTCTCCCTTCTGCATTTCCAGAGAAAACTAGTACTATTGTGAACTCTCCCAAGCCCATCTCTGCCCTCCACCCCCTCCACAAAATGTGTGAGTCTGGGTTTAGAAAGCATGTAGAATTGCTTACCCTGCCCTTACAGCAAATGTGAGTTAAAGGAAAGGTCAGATTGTACAGATCAGATTGTTTACTATTAATTTAGACAGAAAATTATGTTGAATAATGTACTTGGCAAACCACAAATTGCTGATGCTCTCCACTGCAGTGAGGCCAGAAATATTTGATCTTGCACTCTATTATGCACTCTGCTGACTGCAGTATTATTAGATATTTTGTGGCTGTGTTGGGATAACCAAAGCGCAGTCATGATGAAAGAATGTGATCTTGGTTTAACACAGAGTGTTGTTACATGGTTAACTAACAGATAAGTCTGGATGTAACCATCTCTATCAGCTGTTTAAGTTTGGAAAATTATATGACATCACCAGCCACATCTGTAACTGGTTTATGAACTGACTGAAGTGTGTTTTGTTCAAAGAAATAAATTAAAGGAAGCCTCCACTAACATGGGAAAGGGTGCAAAAACTTACAAAACCCATAACTTGAAAGTGATGATAATAATATTAAATTAAATTTGCTACAATTTGCACACTAAAAGATGAACCTGTAGTTCATCTCAGCTCTAGAAACTTTTAGCTTTTTATTTTGGTTCCCAGGATTTTTTTCATTGGTCTCATGTTAGATGTCATTTGAGAGAAAGCCCATGAGATGAAGACCAAACCAGCGATATGGCAAAAATCAAAATTATAATTAAAGTCACCATTAAATGGTTATGTTGCTATGTATCTTTTAATGTTCAGAAAAGTAAATGTTTGCAAACAGCTTTATTACAAAACTGACTTAAAAATGTGGTAACTATAGGGCAGCTGTATATTGATTATTTTTTCTGCCACTCTGAAGTTCCAGGAGGATAAAGATTTTAAAAAGAGGCATCTTTATTAGTTTGTTCCTCTAATTTGTTACATTTTCATGAAAAGTCAGCACTTTCCAGATGGTGCAGATGTGCTACAGTAACTTAGAATATACTCAATGAAATCTGCAGCAGGTAATCAAATTTACATCAAGTAAAGACCACACTAGTTCAGCAATTCAGTTTCTTTCTTTAAAAAAAAGAGCGATTTCTCGATTCTTTTCTATCTATTCAGTCTTTTTGATGAGTCATCACTTTCCTCACTTAATTATTGCACAGCAGTGAAAAACTCTAAGCTCTGAATTTTCCAACTTCGCAATGGTACCTTGCTGCAGCCAAGCAAGACTGTCACGACTCTCATTAGCGTGGCACTATAATACTGGGAGCGGCTGTTAGGTAACAGCTGAGAGTTTTCACGGCTCTGACAACCCCTTTTTCCCTCTCAGACTGGGAATTTCTTTGATATGTGGAGATGTATGAAGTCCCTGAAAAGATCTCGTAATCCGAGTGAAGACTGCTCGCTGGTGCTGCGTCTTCGGTCTTTGAGGTCTGGGGTCTCACGAGCCGTCAACAGATTAGCTAGCCTCCTCTCTCAGATGTAACACATACCCAGAATCCAAACAGAGGACCGTGCATCCCCCTGTTCTGCCTTTTGTGTGACATAATGTTAACCAGAAGGCTTTGATGGATCGATAAGAGGGTAATATCTTTCACAGTGTGTAGTACTATTATTTCAGTCTGTGAGGCTATTCTTACCATTCTGAGTGGGATTAGATATGAAATGGAAAAAGAGTGTTCAGATAAGAACAACAAGAAAAAAGGGGAACGAAAACCCTGGAGCTATTTGTTTCCACTTGGATAGCAGAGGTGACCTTCCCTGCAGTGACCAACTGTCCGTGAGCCTAATGTGGGTATTAACCACAGATCCTGAGGGAAACAAAAGGAATTCTTAACACGCATCATATTTTCAGTTTCACATTATCAATTTGTAGGGGTAAAAATACACCAGGTCATTCAGATTGGTGTGCAGTTGCAGAAAAAAAAAAAAGAAATAATTATAAAAGGTAATTGTTTATATGGTTAATGTCAGAGTTCTGTAATAATATGAATTCAAATGAGGTCTACAACTCTGACCCTGGCCTTGTGCGAGTTTTATGCTTGTGGATCAGTGGATCCTGCGGTTGGTTTGTGTCAGTCATGGTTCATTCCCACTATAGCTCAGAGGATGGTGAACCAAAACATACTTTCAATCCTACAAAAAACACCCCGTAGCTCAGACAAAGTACAGGATAGATGAGAAATGGATGACAGGATATTCATGTCCATGTACAGAGCTTTATTTTTATATTAAAGATTAAGGAGTGCTTTGATTCACATAGGCGTCATGAATAAGACAGAGTTGTGAGTTCATGGTGCAGCTACACAAGAGAAAACAGTTTTTTTTTTCAAACCACTTCAGCCCTGCAACAT
Organism: Zenarchopterus dispar; assembly: GCA_028564865.1. Lineage (NCBI taxonomy): Eukaryota > Metazoa > Chordata > Actinopteri > Beloniformes > Zenarchopteridae > Zenarchopterus > Zenarchopterus dispar. The sequence continues at coordinate 6,410,884 of JAOWBL010000022.1, read as the reverse complement.
CTGTCAGGAGGAGCAGCTGTAACTCAGAGAGCTGAGAACAGAAAGCAGGATAACCATTTCCCACAGCTTTTCCCAGTGCAGCGGTGTTTCACAGAAGAGCACGGGACGTGATCCGCTGCCAGATAAAGTAAAGTGTTGGCATTGTTCCGCACGTATGACTTCACAGAGACGCAATCACTCATAAGAATGCTGTTCTCGCCTCATCTGTGTCAAACTCATCTGAGTTATGAAAAAGTAGAGCGGAACATCAAATCCAGGTTGGTGTCGCAGCTAATGAGAGGCTGCATCTGGGGTGATGAGAGTAGGAGAAGATGAAGAAGTGGGCGGATCCAAAGTTGCAGCAGATGGAAAATTTGCATTTAGAAGCAACTGAACACTAGCAGTTAACTTGTAATGAAGTGCAACATATTTTAGTGAAACAGCCTCCGTGTAGAAGAGCAGCTGAATTAGGGGGATTTACTGCTATCACCTGGATGTGACAACTGTTTCACTGAAGGCTCTTTTCAGGCCTTTAGAATTACTTTCAACAGACCCCCTAACCTTCAGAGAAGTTGTAATAAAGTCTCGCAGCATATGTGGAAAATGTTCAGTAAGAGGCGTGAAGAGTGTAGCAAATAAAAGAAATTCTGACCCTTTTCAATCAATTATTCAACAAACAGGCTTACAAAATTAGAACAACATTAATATTTGATCTCCTTCAAAAAAACAAAATCAAAAAAACTTACTGTCCAAAGGTTTATCTCTAAAATGCAACCTTGAATTCCACTTGTAAAATATAATAAATCAATGCTTCTTGTGTGAACCCACTCTAAAGAGAAGATGCAATAAATAGATCAGTGGAGTTTTTTCCAAATTAAATTTTTATGGATCAGATTTTTTTTTTTTTTTTTTAAAGGAACATTCTGGTGATCTATTATTAGATGGTAAAGAGTGCAAACTTCTGTTTGGGACTGAAACAACGTGACTCTGAGCAGTTTTGAATTCAGAATATTAGATGTATGTGTACAAAAGGGCATGAAAAAAAGATTATTTGTGTAGGGATCTCCATCCAGCTGCTGCTATTCTTTCGGAAGTCTGTTCAAGTCAGCAATCGATGTTGCACAAACTACTGTTAATATACAAAAGAAATTCAGCTAATGCACTCTGCTTCCATAGACCTGGGTCTTTACTTAGATATGTATGACCAAGTAGGCCAGTTTTGGAAGCAGACATTGTGAACTTTTAAGTTGTGATCATCTTCTGCTTTGCTGAATAATCAGTTGATGAATAATTAACTTTCTTAGGTAATTAGAAGCTTTTCCAGAGGCAGTATTATAAAAGCTTGAAAATGTTGTATTTTCTGCCTTGACATTAAATCTTAGTACTAGGGCACAATTTCCAACTCTGCATTGGCTTCACTAATTGTCCTTGTGACAGAGCGCCACCTGCTGGTAAACATTTCCGAGATGTTTTTTTTTTTCATGACAAATGAATGTCGGCAGAAGCAACTATTCATGTGGCCCAAATCCAGTTCAGTGTTGGCAGCCGTTTATTAAAACTCTCTGGTTGCGTCTCCAAAGATGAGCTTGGCTCCATATCAGAAGTTAATTAATATTATTGAGGCATATCTATAATTAGATCCCAATGCATGAATAAAGGAGCCAAAACAATATTCCATTTGTCATAATAATCTTGCATTTCATGACAAACTCAACGTGGTGCATTGTGCCTATTATTTACCCTCCAACAAAAGTGGTGTTGAAGGCAGTGATGAAGATGAAGAAATGTTTCTTCCATTTCTGCAGTGTAAGAGCTGCACTTCAAACGACTCCACAGTACAAGAGATACCAGATATAGTGTATTGTCAGTTTTTTTAATCATAAGCAACGTCTTTTTGTTTTCTTTCTAGATTTGTGAGCAGGAAGCCAGGGACTATCTCTGAGATCCTACAAGATGATGTACAAAATGTTCCCCGTTCCACATAAAATCACTCACACTCTGTTATTATCCTGAAAATATTACTCCTGTGACCAAGAGACCCACTTATGAACTTCAATACAATGTGCCGTTGGGTCAAAAAGAGAGCACTTTCTTTCACAATTGACATTGCTTAGGCTTTTTCAAAGGTTGCTGATGTTATGTTTGAGTTTATGTTTTGTTGAATGCATTGGTGGTCTTTTCAGTGTCACCGTGAGAGTCATGAGCAGATGTGCTGCCCCAGGCGTTAATGTCAGGGTTCAAGTCGGTTTGCAGCATTACGGGAAAATGATGGCAAAAATGAGTGTGGACAACAGAAAGATCTTTGTCCTGTGAGGGAAATGTTGCATTTATCTCAGGTCATGCAAGTTCAGACCTCAGCAGCCTCACATGTGGTAACACTGATGTGTGTTTGTATTACCACAAACACACACCAGAAGGAAGGACGGCTGCGTGCCTCAACAAGTCTACTCCAAAGTGTCCAGAGGTAGCTGAAAAGCTGAGCCTGACTCACTTCCATCCTATCAGCTGCCTGTCCTTTATCAAGGAAGGGAAATTCCCCCATCTTTTCCCGTTTTCTGAAGCTGTGGTTTAAAAAAACCTCCTTAATGTGCTGGTGTTACATTTTTTGGGGGGAGTGATAGCTCTGAAATGCTTTTTTAGCAGATCCTCTTTTCGTTGTGGCATTTTGAAAACAAGTCTTTATGAGAGTTATGAAGGCGTTACTCCATGGTTGCTCCATGTGCAGTTAAATAAGCAATAACTGTATTTATTGCAATAAGAGTTCCCATCATGGGCCGGGCTGTCACTCTTTGTGGCTACGCTTTGGCTGGCATCCACCCATGAAAGCCACTGCTTATGACTGGTAGTAATTTGCTTTTAATGGTGGTGGAGGAAGATGCCTGTTCATAAAGTCAACACAGCCCCGCCTGCCTCAACTTGTCCTGCTGTGACAGCAGACACAGTCTACCCTCATGCATGCCACTCATCCAAACTCTGCTGATATTGTATAATTAGATAAGTTCATTTAGATACTGACCACAACAACTCCAGTTCAGGTCTTTCTGGGGACCTCTGCTTTTTTATGGCTCCTTATGTTTATAGTCTTTATATTTAAAAAGTACATTCATCCTCCTTAACACATTCCTTTGTAATAGTTTAACACAGATGACACATGTACCATATCACAATGATATGGTATGCACTTGAAGCCCTAAATTACCAAACAATATACCAAGAATGACACATCCAGACAGAGCTGTTACAGAACATCTGTCCTCATGCAGCTGTGTTTTGGCCTGAGGACTCATATCCTGTTTCACTCTTTGGTGCCACTGTGTCCCAATCCTGTGAAGTACCTGAATGTTATGTAGTTGCACCCAAAAGACTTTGTAAGCAGCATGGCAGCATAGTAAGCAGTTATTGCTCGTTGCAGCAAACAGCGATAAGCAGTAATTGTTCACATATGTGAGATGAATCCCCTTTGATTAACTTTGCATGCTTGATTGCCTCCATTCCAGGTGGTATAGATGAACTCCTTTTCTCTATATCAGACTGAAAGTCAAATGTGAGCTAGATTAAGTACTAAGACTGTTTCAAAAGTAAACTATGTCATCTCCATTTTCTTCATTTTTTTTTTTTTTTTTTTTTGTTTGTTTGTTTGTTTTAGGTTTTAACCTAGTATGAATTTTTGTGTTGTTCATTGACATGGAAAGAGTGGTACTGTGGCTGTGAAGGTAGAACATCTATCCATGAATTTCCCCTTGTCCGGATTTGGGTCATGGGAGCAGCAGCTAAAGCAGAGAGGCCCTGACATCTTTTTCTCCAGCCACCTCCTCCAGCTCCTCCTTCTCAGCTCCTCATCCTTGATGTGGAGGAGCGGCAACTCTGCTCCAAGTTCCTCCCCTATGACTGAATTCCTCACCCTACATCTGTGTGTGTGTGTGTGTGTGTGTGTGTGTGTGTGTGTGTGTGTGTGTGTGTGTGTGTGTGTGTGTGTGTGTGTGTACAGGGGGGATGGATGGGGAGGGGGGATCCACACAACCGGCAGAGAAGGTACAATACTCATCTGCTCTTCAGAAGTCATGCAAATGGCCTCATAGTGCGTTGAAGTGACCTTGGGTAAAATATTGATCCCTGCATTGTTTCTGATTCTTTTATCAATGTGCAATTTATTATGACAGAAAAAAATCCGTAAGAAAGTGCTCTTTAAAAGGGTTTTTATATATAAATACAGTTCATTTATGATCAGCACTTCCGAAAGTCCTTAAATGTATCTAAAAGTTTTAATTCCCTGAACACTTCCTTCGTGGGAACAAATATCAAACTTTTCTAGTAAGCCAGGAATATTTCCTGAGGTGACTAAAAGTCTGGATTTAATAAAATGATAGATAAAGCAGAAGTCACTCTTCTGTTTATTCCTTCAGGGAAACATGAGTCAAATCTGCAGTCTCAGTTCCCAATTAGATGACTATATATTGTTTTTTGGGGGGGTTTTTTGCATAGCTTTAAATTTGTCCATGAAATTATATGTTGTTATTAGTCACAAACTTTTCACGTTGTTACAGATGGGATGCGCTGACTGTGATCTTCAGGGCTTGGAGCTCCTCACATGGTTTCCGCCCTGTCAATTACCCGCTTTGATCAGTCTGTGTTTGGGTTGTGCCCGTTGTTATGTTGTTGTGACACTCGGGACCTTTATATACCAGTTTCAGCCGCAAGCATGCGTAGTATCTAGACACATTTAAACGGTTTAAAAAGATTCCGAACAATACATTAGACACGCTGTTCATCTCGTGACTGTTTCAGTGACATTGTTTTTGTAAATAATGAAGTGAGCAAAATGGCATGGTTAAAAATAAAACAAAGGCAATGCAGAGGCCCTGTTGGAGGACCAAAAATAAACTGTTTAGTTGGGTATGAAAACAAAACTATTCCCAGAATAGGTGCGAGGCACAGCAGACTCAGCAGGGCCCGGTAAAGTACCTGGAACATGGTGATGGTGTAACGTTTCCTCCACATCAAATGCACTGATGGCCCTGTGTGTTGCACAGTCTCAGAGTCCCACCACAAAATCAACAAACCCGTCATCACGAAACACAACACAGCTAAAAAAAAGGCAGCTGGCCACGGCCTTCATCAACAGCAGTGGACACCAAATGATTTTTGCATTTGTAACAGCCTGCTGGAGCTGTATACCATAAGACATAAACAGTCTGTTTAACGAGACAGTTTGAGTCTTACAGGACATGTCACAATTAAAGACGGCGTTGCAAAACTCAATACACAGAGCTGAGCTGTAAACACTGAATCTAGGCCGCCTGAAGAAAAACTGGAGCATGATGGAGTATGAGCTGAGGTTTGTTGGAGGACATTACTCCAATTATGAGGCTCTGCATAAAATCAGAGCCTTCTCCCTGAGAAACCTTAAAATGTCAACATCAAGAGAGTGTGGAAGTGTTTTCTCAGTATTCTGCTTTTCTGAATCTTGTTGCAGCCAGAAGAAAGATTTAAAATACAGTAAAGATGTTTTAAACGTCTATGCTTTGTTCTCGCCTTTGTCTAATTCGTGGTTAAAGTGATTATAAAAACTCAGCCCACATGAGCAGAGAGGGTCTCACTGCTCTGCTCTGATATTATCCAGTTGTCTGATGACGCAGTTTTCCCACCTCATACGGGTATGTGGTGTGTGCCAGCGGCCCGCGCTCTGATTGAGGGTGATTGTAGGAAGAATGCCACGCAAAAATAAGTGTAGTTTTCAAGCTCCTGTGCCAGACCTCATTTTGGGAGCAAAGTGGCAAAACCAGATGAGATGTGGCATTTGTTAAAACACATGGAGCCATGTTCATTAAGGCTTTGACGCCATGTCAAATCAGTGACAGATGTTTTCAGAGGAGGACTGGGAATCCTTTGAGGAGCCATACATAAACAAAAAGTAACCAAGATTGTGTCTGAATCACTTTAAAAAAAAGTACCAAGCGGAAGAGGTTTTAAGAATTTGATTTGTGGATGGAAAGAGCTGCTTTAAAATAACCTGACTTGCCAAAAATATTTTATACTAACATTTCGTACAATTGTTATTTCTGTAAGTAAAACAAATTATAAAAAATATGCATTTGTCTATACATACAGTATAATAAGATACAATGTCTTTGCTTTTTAGAAAAAGTAGTTATTAAAGAAGAAGCAAATATCAAGAATAAGGGAGCAATATTGTATGTCTGTTATCAGAACTGGAAATAAACAAAATGAACGCTACAGAGAGCCGGATGTAGTGATGTCAGTGTATGTAACCATTACAGCTTCTGTCTATGTAAATATCAAAACAAATAACTGGGTGAATCTGGAAAAAAAAAGGAAGTGCTTTGTCAAAAAGTTGCAATTATAACATTTCTGTAGCACGTCAATTGCAACCATCGGATGAAGGATGTGTCTCAAGGATGTGTATGAGACACTAACCACAGATTCCTCAATAACTCACAGGTCTACGAGTTCCCACCTCCTTCAGAGTAGGTATGTGACTTCTGTTACCATAAATGGCACGTATCCAGGGCACATCCTGTGAAGCCGAGGATCCTTCACAGCAAAAATTAACTGTGATTTTCTGGCAAAGTTCTGTGCATGTGGATGATGTGGAAAACTGTTCCTCACATGGGCTTCTCCAGAGCATTCCTGCTCTGTTTTATGCTGATTATGATGACTTTGCAGATTTGTTCAAAAGATGCATTTCCTTTTCTAAATGTGAAAATTCAGTGGAGCAAATAAGTAAATACGTGTGCATGTGAAGGCAGGCAGAAAGCAGTGTGTTTGCAAGAAAAGAAGAAAAAAACAAGTCCCTCATCTACAGCTTTGGTCATTCATGTTATCATAGAGAATCATCACATGCTGAGGCACATCTGCCCACCTTGAGTCTCGCATATCCAAAAATATCAACATTTTGCCACCATACAGAATCTACAGCACGTATCTTGTATTCTCTAGATTACTGATTAGGTTGTTGTTTATCTGTGTTATATGTTTTTCTTCTTTTCTTTCCCGCCCCCCATACAAAAAAGAGTTGCAGAGCAGAAAAACAATGAGAAGTATATAAAAACATTTGGTGCAATGCTTATTTCAAAATGACACGTACAAGCCATTAGTAATAAATTACACAATTTTGGGGTTTAAGCCATTTGATGTGTTACATCAGCAAATAGAGTGATGATGAAGCATGTAGTTCCCAAAAATCTGGTAAAAAACAAAGAAAAAAAAGTCACAGACTAGTTATTTATCCTCATTACAATTAATTTTTTAAAAAGAAAAACTTAAAAAGTAGAAGTAAAATAGATCCCAGGCATACTATTTTATCAAATATAACAAAAGAAGTTGCCCCCCCCCACCTCCCTTTTCTTTTTGTTGGAAACCTAACTTTTGGGTTGACCTAGTTTTACATTTCATGTGGCATCCAACCACACATGCAAAGGAAATAAGTTTCTATTAATGAAACTAAAAAGGAAGAGGAAGCTATTTTTTAAAACATAACTTAATATGACAGAGGTGTCTGGCTGGATCCCAGAAATAGCCTGTTCTGTAATAAACACACTCATGAACAGATGAGTTTCCACGACTTAACAAGATGACAACTAACCACAGCGAGTGTGTAAATGTGAGGTTCAGTCCCTATCAATGTTTATTTTGTGAAAATACTTGTCAGTTTTTATTACACAAATTTTAGTGGGAATACAGTAGCAACTTGAAGAGCCTTCGAAATCATTTATTTAGTAAATAAATTGTGTTTGTTTCCAGTTACCTCGGGTTATTTCATGTACATAATAGTAGGCAAGTATTTTAATTTGATATAACTTCAGATGCTCACCCACAGATTCCCAGTTTAAAATTTAATTAACAGCTCATTCATTAACTCTTACGTAAAGTTAAATTTGGATGTTTTGGAAAGTCCCCAAGTTGATTCAACCCACAGAAGCTGTCAAGATGTAAGCAGGACTTTGAGGTTTGTGGAGGCGGGACTGAGGTGAGTGACTAAGACTTCATGCAGCATAAATACAAGGTCCACAACCCCAACTAGAGGCACAACACAACAGGACAGACAACAACAGGAGCCACCAGTCAAAACAAAGGAAGAAGCCAACACCAAGGGAGACGCATCGCTGATCTTCAAAGAATCTTTTTTTTCTTTTTTTTTCTCTAACTGAGCACTTCCTAACTAGAAAAAAAAGTCTTTTTTGCAGATTTCTTTTTTCTTTCTGCATAAATTTACATTTGCAGCTCATCTCACCATGAGATGCCACGCTTTAGTTGTGTGTTTATTTTTGGGGATAAGCATTCAGGATGGATGGAGCCTTCCCCTCAAGTCTGTCAAGCCTGTCTTTGTCAGCTTTCCAGGAGACATCATTAAAAACATGACTGATACGGAGCTGGCAGAAGTGAGTAACAGAAGTGGGTTATTTTGTCATGACTGACTAAAACTCCCAAAACTGGTTCCAATCACGCTATGCAGGAGACCGATTACCTGAACAGCGATCCAAATCACAACGTCAATGAAAACATTTATTTTCTAAATCTAAGCCAAGGGAGGGTTTTTACACAGAAATAAGAAATGCTATATAAAAAAAAAAAAACCAATAGAATACTTTTCCAAAGGCAGGTGGCTTTATCAAGACTGTTTTACCAGCATCGCATTACATGCTCTGATGTGATTCTGTCATCTTTGTCTCCAGAACTATCTCAAGAAGTTTGGCTACATGGACAAGAACGTGGACACGGACGAGGATGAGGACATCAGGTTCCGCAGTCATTTCCAAGCTATGAGGTCCATTTCCAAGGCTTTGACGAAGATGCAGAAGCATCTGGGGCTGGAGGAGACTGGAGAGCTGGACAGGTCCACGCTGGATGCCATGAAGCGGCCTCGTTGCGGTGTTCCTGATGTTGCCAACTACAAGACATTTGACGGGGACCTGAAATGGGACCATCACGATGTTACTTACAGGTGAGTGGAAACAAAGATAGATTCAATTATAGTAAGAAGCATTTACTTTACAATGAAAGAAGCACTCTGAAAAGAGAGGTCTGAGCTCTCTAATGGGAATATGCCAGCAAATATTTTCTCTGGAAATGCCAATTTTATGCCTTACCGCTGTCCTCCACAGGATCGTGAACTATTCTCCAGACATGGAGAGCTCTTTGATTGATGACGCCTTTGCTAGAGCCTTCAAGGTGTGGAGTGATGTGACCCCTCTGACCTTTACTCGCTTGTTTCAAGGCACTGCTGACATCATGATTTCATTTGGAACAGCTGGTATGAGCTTGCATTTGTTTTAAGATAAACCTATAAAACCTGTACAACATTCAAACTGTAATGATTAACCTGCTGCTTCGTTTAGATCATGGAGATCCATACCCATTTGACGGTAAGGATGGCCTCCTGGCTCATGCCTATCCTCCAGGTGAAGGTTTGCAGGGAGATGCCCACTTTGATGATGATGAGTTCTGGACTCTAGGAAAGGGGCCAGGTAACCATCCAATCATGTACCTTTTACTCCATCTAGTGTTCGCCTCAGAGAATGTATTCAGTGTATGATCTTCTCTACATCAGTTGTGAAGACCCGCTACGGGAATGCGGATGGTGCCATGTGTCACTTTCCCTTCAACTTTGACGGAAAATCTTACACCACCTGCACCACCGAGGGCCGCAACGACAACCTGCCATGGTGTGCAACCACAGCCGACTATGATAAAGACAAGAAATATGGCTTCTGCCCAAGTGAACGTAAGCTTTGTAATTTATTATCTGTACGCATACCAGGGGACAGAATGTATCTATATATGTTCATTAGTTTTTGAGAAAAGAGTTTCCACTTTTTTTCCACTCACCCATCCCTGTCCTTGACTTTCACTCTGACAGTTCTCTACACATTCGGAGGAAACGCAGATGGAGACAAGTGCGTCTTCCCCTTCATCTTTCTGGGCAAGGAGTACGACAGCTGTACCTCAGAGGGCCGGGAGGATGGGTACCGCTGGTGTGCCACCACAGACAACTTTGACAAGGACAAGAAATATGGATTCTGCCCCAGTCGTGGTAAGTACAGGAAGCACGCTGCATGAACTCTGCCAAGTGCTGCCACAATGGCTTGTTACTTTGTTTAACTGCTGCTATTATGTCTTTGTTTATCTAGACACAGCTGTAATTGGAGGAAATTCTCAGGGAGAGCCCTGCCACTTCCCCTTTGTGTTTTTGGGAAAGGAGTATAACTCATGTACAAGTGAGGGGAGAGGAGACGGCAAGTTGTGGTGCAGTACCACTGACAACTATGATGAAGACAAGAAATGGGGCTTCTGTCCCGACCAGGGTTAGTAACACAGATTGAAGACAGAGGAGATACAGCAGGTTAAAATAATGGATGTGCATTCATCTTTGTCATTCATTAATGATGTTTTACTGTGTGTGTGTGTTTCAGGTTACAGTCTGTTCCTGGTGGCAGCTCATGAGTTCGGACATGCCCTGGGCTTGGATCACTCCAGCATCAGAGATGCTCTCATGTTCCCCATGTACAGCTATGTGGAAGACTTTTCTCTGCACAAAGATGACATTGAAGGCATTCAGTATCTCTATGGTGAGGTCATGACACAATGTTTTACCAAGTTCAGTTCCATATAATACATTTTCAATATTTTCCCACAACCAACACTTCCTTTTTTTTTCTTTTTGTCCAGGAAGTAAAACAGGCCCTAACCCCACCGCCCCTCAACCCAACACCCCTACCACTACTGCTTACCCAGACCCTGATGAGACTGACCCCACGGATGAGCCTGAACCCACTGATGACCCCACCACCACCTCCTTACCTCCCGTGGATCCAAGCAAAGATGCATGCAAGATTACTAAATTTGACACAATCACAGTGATCGAAGGAGATCTATATTTCTTCAAAGACGGGTAAGCAAATATATCACTCTACCCAATGCTCTTCTTCTTTATCCAAGAAATGCAAACGTTCCAATGTGTCAATTTTGCATGTTGATCAACAGACATTACTGGAAAAAGGCCGGCAGCAGTGATTCAGTGGCCAAAGGACCTTTCTCTATTTCTGAGAGATGGTCAGCTCTACCAGCTGTGATTGACTCTGCCTTTGAGGACTCTCTAACCAAGAAATTGTACTTCTTCTCAGGTAACAAAAACCTCATACCAGTATTATCACACCACTAACATATTTGTCAAAAGTTGTAATGATCCTTATTAAACTGTCTCTATAGGGACGAAATTCTGGGTCTACACAGGCCAGAACACTCTGGGTCCGCGCAGTATTGAGAAGCTTGGTCTGCCCAACAGCCTTCAGAAGGTGGAAGGAGCACTGCAGAGAGGGAAAGGCAAAGTGCTGCTTTTCAGTGGGGAGAACTTCTGGAGGCAAGTTAACGTTGTGCTTTTTTTCCCCTCTCTCTTAATTGTGTAAACCTGCAGTAATTAAAAACAACCAGAGTTTGCATCAAAGTGCCATTGGCAGGTTTTGATTTTCTTGTTTGTTTCCGTGTCTGATCAACACAGGTTGGATGTGAAGGGCCAGAAAATTGACAAAGGCTACCCCAAATACACTTATTCTGTTTTTGGTGGCGTCCCTAGTGATGCTCATGATGTATTCCAGTACAAAGGTAAATACATCTACTACTAACCTCAATAAACAACATTATAAAAAAAATAGCAAAAAATAAAAAATATACATTTAAAGATCCCGATTTGTATTAATCCAATATTTCAAATCTAGGTCACACCTACTTCTGCAGAGACCAGTTCTACTGGCGGATGAATTCCCGAAGGCAGGTGGACCGCGTTGGCTACGTCAAATATGACCTCCTCAAATGTGCCTCAGGGACGTCCTACTGAGATGTATGCACAGATGGGCTGGAGATCATCTGTAAAGTTGTAGCACCCACTTCTTTTTCTGTGCAGGTTCCATGGAAGAATGTGATGCAGTGTCTGTGTATTGCGCCTGTTGTATAATGTGTGTGCTGGGACGTGAATAACTGGCCTTTACTGATGTTTGTAAATCATAACAAATTTTGGAATTGGCCTAACTTTAAATCAAATCCTCAGTACAGGAAAGCAAATTGCCATTTTTGGCACTTCTCCACCCTCAGTCTGATAATCTGTGAACTGATGGTTATGGCAGCCCAAAATATGAGACCCGGAGCCACAATCGAAACAAATACTGTCTGGATCAGATTCCAGATTTGGAGAGTAACTTCTATGTCTGACAGGCTCAGACTCTTGACAGTATTGTATTATTTTAGTATTTATAGCAATATCTAAAGTTAATATTTTTTTTGTGTCTCATGCTTATTTGTTATGTATGATTATGTGTTTTTTTTTTCTGAAAATGGTTTCAAAGCCAAATACTTGCACTGGAAGACAATGCACGTCTCCTTCACTGAAATTATTTATGAGACTGATAATTTTGTATTAAAGTTTTAACTTTCAATGCAATAAACATTCCATGAGAACAACTTATTTCTATAAGTATTCTGTGTCATTCATCAAAACACTGGAAAAGATCAAATGCAACTTAATGTATCTATTAAAGGGGGAATTCAAGTGAAGCGCAAAGAAATGTATCATCAAAAGACTTTTCCCCATGAATAAAATAACATAGATCTGTGTGCATGTGTATTTGCACACCATCTGTCATCCAGTGACATGGAAGGATTTTCTGATATGCCCAAACCCTCCATAATTTTATCCCCACTGTTAATGTTTTATGTATTAAGACATAAAAGAATCAATCTGGAAGTGACTCAATTACAACCTCAGGTGAACAATATCACATTTCTTATTACTGCATGCCCATATTTATTGAAGGAAAAATTAGCCAAAATACAAAAATGGAGAAGTAACACGTGAAAAGCTGAAGCAATGTGAGTAATACTTAAATAAGCTCCTTAATTCATTGTCTTATTGAACTATCTTTATCGGAGAAAGGGAGCATTCACTCATCAGAAAGCTGAGGCTTTTTCCAAGAATCCCTTGTAAACAAGATTTACATTTTGTCTTACAATAAAAAAATACTTTCATGAACTTGGGATGTAAATGACCTGAAATGGAGTTCCTGTGTTTTTCTTTTTTTCTTTCTCAGTTTCTCCGAGCATTGCAAGACTTGACCTTGGCTGAATTTGCTGGGGCTCTACTCCTCTAAAAACTGGCATTTTTCTCAAGTGTTCTACTTATGAATTATCTATTTTACTGTAGACTGATTGATTTCCTAATTGCTTGAAAAATGACTTTCCTCCCTGTTACCATTTCCCAGATCAATGGGGAGCAACATTTGCTTCTCTAAAATAATTGCTAATGTCTTTCTTTTTTGGCATTGTGTTAACACACATCTGAATGTTCCAAATAAGTGCCAAAACTTATGCTTTTACAGACACGGTCATACTTAGTGATTTCTGAAGTGCGTCTGACCAATAGTAGCTGGTTTTTAGTTACCGTTTCAACATTCATAATGTACTTATATTTTCACAAACAGCTCCTGCATTGCGGTATAATTGCTGTCAAACAAAAAATGACATAGTGTGATATACCATATGTTGCCATTCTTCTAAAGTTTCACGACCTAAGCACCAAGTCATATTTTATTGTCCTCAAACGTTGAGTTTAAAACTTAAAGCTGAAAGGGCTGAATTTTTATCACGTGACTATACACACACAAAATCATTAGTCTTAGCCATGAAGATTATTTTTAATGAATAAACTCCTCAGTGAAGACCTGGAAATATCCATTTATGTATGCATAAGCAAAATAAAAAAATAGAACTTATCATTTAGACAGAGTGAGACAAATGTATTTTTAATTACTTCTAAAGTAACACATTTCTTTATATTCCGCTAATCCTTGTCGGCAAACGTTACGCTGATGTGTGCATATTACTCCGCACTATATTGTGTAATACGCCCTCCCCTGAAAACAATAGTCCGCCAACTTATAAAGTTTTCGGGTTGTTTTATTTTACAGCCATCTTATAAGGGGGGAAAACTTTGAAGAAACAGCTTGTTTAAGAAAAATAAACAGATAAATTGAGACTGAGATGAGTAATGATCAGTTATGTTTTCAATAAAAACAATAAATAAGATCCGGCTAGACACGCAGGAAGCGAGGAGATACTCATGGCGCCCGACTAGAAAGAAACCAACGATTATCGGTTCTCAATTCGCGTCCTGTCCATCGCCTCCACCCTAAACGAGGCTCTCCTCTTCATATATAGACGGTAAGAAAAAAAGAGTTGAGATTCAAACGTCCTCGAGGGAAAATGTTTTCATTTTCTTCAGGGAGAGTATTTGGGCGGTCTGGCGCCGCTGAGGCCCTCGAGGTCCCCAGGCCAGGAGAGCTTAGAGAATGCCTGAGTGGAAAAGAGGCAGCTCTGGTGTAGAATGGCGACGCGGAGCAGGCAGGACAACGGGCAGCTAGGCCCGCTTGTAAAGGCTTTAAACTGCGCCGTTTGTGCTAAGTTCACGTTATTCTAGATGCTTTTTGCTCTCTATCCATGGGCATTGTTGTTGGAACGAGTGTGTTTACTACTGCATTATGTTGAATTACTACAAATTTTCATTTTATAAGCAGTAGTTTGTTTTAGCAACATGGAACGGTTTCTACGTAGCTACTCTTAGCTTTTCTGAACAGCTCAGTTTCATACTCCTAAATTCTTTGAGTACAAGGTTACTGACGTTAATAACATACTTTTTAAAGCAAATTCTGAAATTGATCAAATTAACCAAATATCCACATCGACACACAAGTCATATAAAAGCCTATAAGACCAACGGTTACGTTTGTGTATATAATGTATACATGATCACCTTCAAGGTTAACCCTGGCATGAAAAGCAAATCACTCGGGACGACTGATTTTAAAAGTATACTTGAAGCAAAGTACACACATTGAAGGACATGTTTAAGAGGTAGACGTCTCATGAACCCAAACTAAAATTCTTCTTCTTGTCAGAACAAATGAAACACAAAATGACACGACAGTACAAGAAACCTAATAGAGATATATACATATTAATAAGGAATGTTGATGGGTTAATGGTGATGATGGGTAGATAAAATAGTAAACCGACAGCCAATACAGTACCACTAAAAGTTCTATTGACACTTCACTCTAAGTGTTTTTATTGCACTTGGAACAAAGGAAAATCAATACTTTTTACACTTTGACCTCAGTAGCCTAAACCTCCAACCAGAAGAAAAACCCCCCCCGCTAAATTCCTCCAATAGAGGATGGTCACTGCTGGATAAAACTCTCCTCATCATCCTCAGTATTTGTCCCAGATATCTGACAGGAATAGCTGCTGAATTCAAATGACCTTGCTGACTATTTTCACAACCAGAAACAAAATAATAATCATTTATTTGTCATTTATATCACAGTAATTAAAAGGTAAATGATCAGCATTGATTTAAACACACAGAAGGGAATTAAGGAAGTTTAATAACATTTCCATTTGGTTCCTTGTTCAAGATTATATAAAATGACACTTTACAGAAAGGATAATATTCACAGATGTTCAAAAGCTCACAAAAGTGGATAATTTGCTGTGCCAATGTTAAACAGTAGAGAATGACAGACTAGATATTAGAAAGGAAATTAAAATTTACTCAATATATATGTTAGCAGTTGCTGTTCTGTTGGGCTCATAATGATGTAAAGAAAACAAAACTGTATCTCAGTCAAATCACATAATTTGGTGGCACTCAGAAGTATCATGAGATCATGATCAGAGAGGTCAAGCAGACATGACTTTGCAAAGAAAGCAGATCACATGTTATTCACCAAGGGTTTCAGTGTTTGTTTCATTTTGGTTACCGCACATAATGAGAATCTAGATACAGTGGCCAGAAAATGACAAATGATTTGAGTGAAACTGAGTTGCAGGAGTATTAAAAGCATCAATAAGATTGATGATCATTACTCTGAGATTCCTCCACCTTTAAAGGTAGTTTGAGATGCTGCAGACACACTTATTATCAGGATACGAAGCCAGAAATGCATCACCCCTGGGCAACCCTTCTTGATCTGGCTCCATGTGAGATTTTGGATTCTTCTTACGATTGTGCTGTGCACCTTCACAGTCTTGAATTGCTTTGCCACTGAATACATCTCAGCTTTATTTACTTGATGTGTCCCCTCTTGACCATGTAGATCTCCAGATGTGTAAAATCTATAGTCCTATCCATAGTTCTTTTTAAGCATCCAGAATTTATCCAGTATGTGTTAAAGCAATGTAGTGGTTATAAGAAGAGGATTCAAGTTTAAATAAACTGAAAAATGTCATTAGAGAAACACATTGATGAATATATGGCCAATCACTAACTTAAAGGTCTAGATCTGAATTCATTCTACACTTCACTGTTTAATTTTTGACATCTCACCAATATCTGTAAAACAACTTAATTCATGTGCACTATCATACAGTGGCAACAAAGCAGGACTGAGCTGTGATTATCCTAACATTGTGAACTTCCAGTAGAGTTTGAGGAAGATTTTAACAATAGCAGTTTTGATCTTGGCTTTATGTTTCAGTTTTATGAATAGCTATGGATTCAGAGGAGAATGAGGTGGAGAGCAGCAGTGATGCAGGCCCTTCAGGGATGGAGGAGCCGTCTGAAAGCGGAATGGGTATGGAGTCATCAGAGGCCATGTCTGCAGACAGCAGTGATGCTGCTGCCTCTCATGTTCAGGCTCCAGAGTCAGACTGTCATGTGGGACAGAGCTCAGAAGGACTTGTGGTGAGTTTTTTTCCTCACCTCTGTAGGGGAAACTCATAGAGTACTCAAATTCATTAAACTAATGTTGCTTTTTGTTTCTTTCTCCCCTCTGTATAGGTGTTCATCCCAGAAACCAGCTCTAGTACAGATGTCAGAATTTCATCGGTCCATCTCCCAGACTCCTCCTCTGTGGCTCAGTCCACCAGCGTGTCCAGTGTCTCCACTGTGACTCAGTCAGTGCTGGTGTCTGAATCGGCTCAGGTGCTGGTCCACTCCAGTGCTGTGTCTGAAGGAGCCATGATGGTTTCTGACTCCACTGCCTCAACTTCATCAGATCTGGGGTCTGCCATTGATAAGATCATAGAATCCACCATCGGCCCTGATATCATGAATGGTATTCCTAATAATTTGTTTTTGTCATATCCAAGTGCACAAGAAAGCTTTGAGATTTTTTAAATTGAAAAGTGTGTAAGTTACATGAGTCTGTCTGCTTCTTTTACATTAAGGTTGTATTGCAGTGACTAGTGCAGAGGATGGAGGTGCAGAAACTACCCAGTATTTGATTTTACAAGGGCCAGATGATGGTAAGTGTGCTGTTATTGTTAACTTATTCATCCTTGAGTTCACTTCAAACATCACTCTCTCCTTCACATGTTAGTAGGTGGATGATTTGATGTGGATATATTATGTCAACTCTTGAGTATATGCAATTAACCCTATTTCACTAATCTAACAAACTAATGTTTACTTTTGCATTTAAAATATACTGACACTGACAGTAGAACTATTTGGGTTCTGATGAATTAGATGTGTGCTATTTGTTTATATGTATTTGCCTGGTGCAGGTGCGCCTATGGTAGCCCAGATGTCATCTTCTGTCTTGTCCAACCGTGTAGCCATAGAAGCTCTCAGTGAAGGGCCCACATCCACCTGTCTGGAGCAAGGAGACCTGCAGGGCAGTCTTGAACCAGACCAACCTGATGATCAACCTGGACACTCAGGCTACCCAGAAGACAGCAGCAGTCAGCCGGATCAGCCCCAACACTCCCACCCGTCCCAGTACATGGACTGCAGTGCAGATGGCCCAGACCAGACGGAGGAGTCTTCATCTTCTTATGTGGAGTGTTCAGGTGAGGAACCTGACCAGACTCGCTCCCAGTCAGGCTTTCCGGACTACAGTGGGAATAACAGTGACCAGGACATGCTTGGATACGTGGAGTGCAGTGGAGCTGATTCAAATCCTACCAGTCATAGTCACTATGTGGTGGAATGCAGCACTGGGTATCTTGAGTGTGCAGTGGATGGGGGGGAGCAGGCACATCATTCTCGCAGTTACATCGACAGTAGCGCTGACCACCGGATGCAGACAAGTCGGCAGTACGTGACAGATTATGGCGGGGAATGCATTGCAGCTGCAGATTCTGAGCAGCCAGGTTGTTCTCGGTACCAAGCAAAAGATGACGATGACGAAGATGACGATCGGAACCAGGATCCGGATCAGCCGCAGCACTCACAACAGCAGCCCCAGCACTCCTATTATATGGAAAACAGCAATGGCCCCGAGGCGTCTGTTTATGCCGATGACAGCTCCTCATCTGACCACCTGTTGGCAGACACAGCTGGTTCAGGTGGACTCCCTGAGGCAATGGAGTGCAGTGACAGTCAGGCTGGGCTCTACATCAGCAGCAGTGGCACATATGCTTCCAATCCAGAACCTGAACTAGCACAACAGAGCTCACCGAGCCAAGAGGAGCCCCAAGGCTCCCAGGATGATGCTAGATTATCCAGGGACACAGAGGTATTAAACGTGGCAGCGGGCTCTGGAGACCAGCCTCCAAACCTGGCTGAGTTAGAAGAGATGATGGAGGTCGTGATCGTACACCAGTTCAAGTGTAAGATGTGTCCGTACAAGAGTGCCTCCAAAGACACACTCATCAACCACATGAGAGACAAACACTTCAAACCTGCAGGTAGGTTTCTGATTAACCATTACAGCAGTGCAAAACTGGGCTGAATTGTTAAATTGGTCATCAGAATAATGTCTTTTTTTTATTTATTAAAAGGGGAAATGCCAAAGAAACGTAAACGTGGACGGCCTCCCAAGAGTGAGACATTAGCTCGTCAAAAGGCAGAAAGGGAGGAGGTGGAAAAGAGAAAGGCAGCCGAGGTAAAGGCTGCTGAACCCCAACAAGGAGAAGAAGAAGAGGATGATATTGTAGATGCTGGTGCTATTGATGATCCTGCAGGTTAGTGCAAGGGAGGAAACTAATTAAACATTCAAATAAATCTGGTCGTCATTTATCTAATGACAAATTTTATTTATCCCTCTCGTTGGTCATCTGTTTATCTCCAGAGGATAGTGACTACAACCCAGCAGAGGAGGACAGCAAAGGAAGACCTCCTGCTGTTCTGAAGAAGCCCTCTACTCCCATCTCCTCCTCCTCACAAGGGCGCCCCCGCCGAAAGGTTGGCCGTCCAAGGAAGTACTGCGTTTCAGATGAAAGCTACAGCAGCAAAGGTCAGTTTTTGGTTTCATAGAGTAAAATGAAAAACAAAGTTCTAAACTTTAACTTGCTGGAACATTGTTCTTCTTTGTTATTGATCATTATTTCTGCTTCTTCTTATTTACTTACTGTTACTTTAACTACAGCAAATGTGTCTTACAGAGGCAGAAAGCACTGAGAAGCAGCCAGTGGATATTGTAGACGCTGGTCCATCGGGAGAGGCAAGCTCTTCTGGTTTGGGCAGCGGTCCAGTGATGGTAACCAATGGAGTCACAGCTGAAGCAGCAATAAGCCAGTCAGACTCTGAGAACAAAGACCCTTCATCCAACTCCATGCAAGAGGAGGAGTTCTTACCTAGGAAACGTGGTAGACCTTCCAAGCGCTTCTTACGCAAGAAATATAAGAAATATATAAATAGAAGGCAAGTCTCAGATTATTTAAATCTCATTGCAACTGGAATTTTTTATTTTTTTTAAAAAAAGGTTTCTTATGACAATAATAAATTCCTTTTCTTCACTGTCTTCCAGTCGGTACTATAAATCTCTCAAACCTCTCCTGCGGCCTCACAACTGCTGGATCTGTGGTTCACGCTTCCTCACTCAAGAGGACCTGCGCTTCCATGTGGACTCTCATGAAGGCAACGATCCAGAGTTGTTCAAATGTCTGCAGTGCAACTACCGCTGCAAACGCTGGTCTTCACTCAAGGTCAGTACAAATAAAACCAGACAACATTCAGATTGACCTCAGAGCTTACACATATTTTTCTAAAGTGTCCTGTAAGTCATCGAGGTATTTAATTATTTACTTTACAGGAGCACATGTTCAATCACGAGGGTACGAAGCCTTTCAAATGTGAGGAGTGTGATTACTCAAGTGTTTACAGGAAAGATGTAATTCGACACTCAGCAGTCCACAACAAAGAGAAGTAAGTAACTCATGTAACATAAATAGTGAAAATGTTTTCTAGGTTTTGAGATCATTTAACTGACTACTTCCTTTTTACCTTACAGGAAAAGAAAGACCGAATTGGTAAGATTTTCATTTTGGCCATATTTGACATTTTTATTGGTTTGCTCATTACTTATGAAGAATAATTGTACGCATTTCTCAGCCACAATATGAAAATCTCTTTCTGCAGCCCATCTGTATTATATTATATTAATTGCGCTGCATGTGACGCCAGTGCATATTCTTTAAAGGCAGAGTAAGAGATTTCTGGACAAAGTCACATTTGTTTATCCTAGAAATCTAGAAATTTAAATTTAAATTTGCCTTGCAGGCACATCTAGTTGCCATCCTTTGGTGTTCATTAACTATACCCAAAAGTCTTGGGGAGCCAATCAAATCAGTCTATCTATATAGAGATAGACAGGGCGGGTTTAAAATGTTTAAAACGACAGAGCAGCGATGTAATCTGGATGTAAACGGTGTCGATGGTCGCTGCTGAGGATTCATGGCCATTTGTATCGGCTTTGGCATCAACAGTTATAGATTCAGACTTTTTCTTCCTAAATTGAACAGAAGACGACACTCAGATCTTTCCTTTGCAAAGTAGATGAGACTTTTTTTCCCCCAGTGCTCTCGAAAAAAAGCATGCTCCATCATGGCAACCCAAGCTGTCACCCAGCTTCACGTGCACAAGTCCAAACCCCGCCCCTGTCAGTGACTGACTGGAGGAATGCTTCTTATGGCTTTGGGGGGTCCGACTGGCCCGTTTTTTGCTGTCTACTCATGAGATGAGCAGAATGCTTCAGCTGCAATAATGCTTAGGTAGTTGGTACTGTCATCCATTTTATTTCTGGGCTAAGGTTCCCTTACCCCACATGTCAATATTATTCACGTTACCTGTCAATGGTTTTAATTTTGTGGCTCATCGATATTTAACTTAAATTCTGCTGCAGCCGGTTTCTGTTGTGGCTGATTTGTCTTTTGGGTCACTTAGTGTAATTAGTTAACACTGAGGCTTCTTTTCACTTTTTTTCAGGCACCGAAGGTGTCAGAGTTCCCCTGCCCTGTGTGTGGCAGGGTTTACCCCATGCAAAAGAGACTGACCCAGCACATGAAAACCCACAGTTCAGAGAAACCACACATGTGTGATAAGGTCTGAAAAACATATTATACAACCTTAGAGCTACTTCAGTTAACAAAGGTTAAATATCACTCCTCCCTGTCTGTGGTTAATGAAGCGTCTCTGTCTTTACAGTGTGGTAAATCCTTTAAGAAGCGGTACACATTCAAAATGCACCTGTTGACGCACATTCAGTGTCTTGGAGACAACAAGTTAGTACTTAAAACTTTTCTCTACTTTTTACAAATGCAATTTACAATTATTAGTACAAGAAGTAATTTTGATTAATCTGCAGGAGTGATGATGTTATCGTCACTTTTTGATGTGCATTTGCCAGGTTTAAGTGTGAGTTTTGCGACTACACTTGTGAAAACAAGAAGCTCCTGCTCAACCACCAGTTGTCCCACACCAACGACAGGCCCTTCAAGTGTGACTACTGTAAATATTCCACTTCAAAAGAGGAGTTTCTGGTCTCCCACCTGGCTATCAAACACACAGGTCAGTGTGTGAGGAAATATTTCACGGTTCATGAAAGCAGAGCATGCCTTCATGCTCGTCCATGTATGACACTTATTCACGTAGAATTACGACTCTTTACAGGAGAGAAGCCTTTCTCCTGTGATATGTGTCACTTCATGACCAAGCACAGGAAGAACCTGCGTCTTCATGTGCAGTGTCGCCATCCAGAGGCTTTTGAGGAGTGGTCTGTAGCTCACCCTGAGGAGCCTGTGAGGAGACGACGAAAACCCTTCTTCTCACTTCAGCAGATAGAGGAGCTCAAACACCAACATGATGACTCACAGGATTTGGCAAACACTATTGTGAGTTTTTCTTATTTTTTTTTTTTTTTAATTGTTGGCCTATTAGGGATTTAGCTTCATCATGTGCTGTATTTTGTGGCACTGTTTGTGCTAAAATCATTTTTCACCATTTATTAGGTCACTGTGGATTCTGCAACACTACAAGCAATGCAAGGTATGGAAAATGCCTCAGTGTCCCAGGATGCATTGGGAAACACCACTATCATCTATGAACAAGGTTACAGAACTTTTTGAAAGTGATATTTTTAACATTCATGATAGAGTGTGTAGCTTTGGGACAAATGTGTCAATTTTCTCTGTGTGTTCTTTAGGGGAATCCTGTGATCTGTCAGCTCAAAGTGCTCTAGACTTGCTCTTGAATATGAGCAACGCTCGGGAACTAGTTGAAAACTCCTTACAGGTTCAACTGAACACATCATTATACAGTATTATATATAGGAAATGTATATATGTATGTATGTATGTATATATGTATATATATATATATATGTATGTATGTATGCTAACTGATTGTGCTGCACAGGTTGCAGTGCTTAAGCCAGATGGAAAAGCTGTGGAGAAAGGTACAGTGAGTGCTATAAGTGCAGCATCAGGCCAGCCTCAAAAAATTGTGACCTTCCATGTGACTGAGAATGGTGAGACGGTGCTACAAGAGGCCTACGAAACAGCTACCTCTGAAGCAGGAGATCTCACCCACATCGCCATTGAAGGCTATGAGGGTGGAGGGGACTTCAGCGTGGTGGAGCAGACCGGAGAAATCCCTAATCCTAGTTATAGGTAACATGACATCACAATCTGATTTTTATCTGATTTAGGATTGTGTCCTAACACAGAAAATAATCTTATTAAACTGCTGTTGTTGCAGTAATGGTGAGAGCAGTTCTTCTCAGGCTTTGGAAGTCTCGGGGTCAGACAGTCTAAAAAATGACAAGTACTATCTTACTTCAGCACTTGCTGATGGTGTACTTCAACAAGTGGAGGTAACAGTCACCCGCTTCTTTTTTTTGTGTTTGTTTTGTTTTGTTTTATTTTGCCTCCAATTTCCTGTGTCTGACTGTGTGCCTTTTGTTTTCTGTCAGCTGAGCAGTGAAGCCCCAGCCTCTCCCTCTGCAGTGAGCTCTCCCAGCCCCAGCACCAAGAAGTTTTCCTGTCGAATTTGCATGGAGTCTTTCCACGGACGCTCTGATATGGAGAACCACAAGAGGGCGCACTTGAATCCCAACACCTTCAAGTGTCCTGACTGCGATTTCACCTCCACCTCCTGGCCTGAGGTCAAGGTGGGCTTCTGCACAGCATTTTCAAAAACTTTTTTTTTTTTTTTCCTGTTTGTCCTGCCACTAACTGATAATAGATGCTTCACTGTATAAAATTTCTGTTGGTATGAGACAACTTGACTATTGCGTGGTATTAAGAGGATGGTCTTTATTTCAAGGGTTTTCTGTCTCTCTGACCTTTTTCTCTTTTCAGACTCATATGGAGCTGCATTCCTACCTCCGTCCTCATAAGTGCTCGAGCTGCAGCTTTGCCTCAAAAAACAAGAAGGACCTGCGCAGACACATGATGACCCATACCAACGAGAAACCCTTTGCTTGCAAACTTTGTGGACAGAGGTTGGACATAACACAACTGTTGTATTTAGACACAGCTGTCATATTTAGACATGAGCTTCCATTATTGTCTCTGTTTTTGTTCATTACCTTAGATTTAACCGTAATGGTCACCTGAAGTTTCACATGGAGCGTCTCCACAATCAAGAGCATCCCACACGCAAAAGCCGCACCACCACGTCTCAGCAAACAATAATCGTCCACAGTGATGAGGAAGCCTTAGCCACACTGCAGTGTAAGAAAGAAACACAAGCCTGCGCACCATACCTGCAGATGAGTTTGATCGGAAAAAGCTGATTAACTGATAATGAACGACTGCATATTTTGAAGACTTGCTAAATTCAGTGTTGCATAAAACCACAAAAGTGAACATTGACGTGTGTGTACATGTGCAACAGCCTTACAGACACATCAGACGGTGATCACTCCAGAGCGGCTGCAGGCCTTGGGACAAGACCATATTATTGTAGCTCAAGAGCAGGCGCTGTCAGATCAGGTAACAGCGCTCTCACCATAGACAATATATTGGTCATTTATCCTGTCAAATGGCTTCTGTTTGCATTTAGTATTAAACCACACAGCATTTACTAGAAAAAAAAAATCATGCTTTAATATGTCCATCATCAGGAGGAAGGTACATACATCCAGCAGATAACCACCATCGATGGGCAGACTGTTCAGCAGCTGATGTCAGGAGACAACCAGGTTCATGAGGTAGGAGTCATTTAATAGTAAAATTATGCTGTGTTTAAATGTGCATAAAATACACAGATCTGAAAATGTATTGAAAGAAGTTTAGATAAAGTGAAATGATGAAATTATTATTTTTAAGTTTTGTAGATGGTATCAACAAAATCATTATTTGAACACATTTTGCTTTTATTGTATTATTTTGGGATAAATGAGACTCAAGACAAGATTCTAAACCTACCTCTGTAGCTGAGTCTTTATTATATTGCTCAGCTTTTACCTCACAGTATTTGCAACATTTTTTTGGTTCAGGTCCAGTACATCATCTCACAGGACGGAGTTCAGCACATAATCCCTCAGGAGTATTTAGTAGTGGCTGATGGTAACCACATTCAGGTGAGTGTGTGGTGTTTTTTTTTCATAAAAATTCACCTTTATTGATAGAAATATACAACTTTTGAAGATGATATTGTCTGTTTCTCTTAAACTGCCTCTCAGATGCCAGATGGACAGATCATCCAGTACGAGCATGACCAACAGGTAAGGTGGATTTTAATAGTCTTAAACTTCGAGTTAAACTAAATACATTTTTAAAGTGAGAGAGATGCTTTTTTTCTCTTTTTGTTTTATCAAAGCATGATTTTTCTATATTGTTTGTCTGTGCAGATTGCTGTAAGTCATGACGGTCAGATTCAATACTTGCCCATCAGCTCAGAGCAACAAGTAGTGGACTCTGAAGAGCTGGAGGCTGCTGCCCACTCTGCTGTCACAGGTCAGCTCCGTAAAAGAGATTCACAATATTTTTTTAAGATGCATCAGTTATTGCATTGATGAGTTTGCTCTTAAAAGTAAAAAATTGGCCTTATATGATTTACATTTAACACCCCACCTGTCTTGCCCTTTTAGTGGCTGTTTTATGATCTCATTAAAGCTAAAACCACCATTACAAACAGGAATACTCTCTGCTGCACCAAGAAAACCAATCCAACTGAGAATATTTTGTTTTTTCTTGCAGCCGTAGCAGACGCAGCCGTGGTGCAGACTCAGACAGTCTACACTGAAGCCACACCTGAAGAGCTGGAGCATCTGCAGCAACAGGGCATCCACTATGATGTCATCACTTTCACTAATGAGTAGGAGTACAGGTGCTGCAGCACAAAGGAAAAAAAAAAAAAAGACCAGAAACCACCATAAACTGAAAGAACAGTGACCTCATTTTATTCATCCATTCATACAGTGAGCGGCTGTTATCTAAAGCTTTATCTCCTTCGCACTATCCAATGTTTGTGGCAGCTGCATTGCTCAAGATCAGCAGCTTTTTATAAATCCAGATAACTGCAACTCTCGCTTCTAACTTATTTGTAGGACTATGCATTTAGGAGTCAGTGTGAACAAGGTTTGTCTTTTTTGCAATTACTGGGACTGCGTTTATGTGCCTCAGCTGCTTCAACTTGAAAGTCATTGTTATCAAAGAAAATACAAAGGTTTATACCATGTTTTAAAAAACTGAATACTTTAGTTCTGGAGGAGATTGAAATTAAAAGGGAGCGTTTTTAAAAAAAATCTGTAAGAAGTTACTTGTTAGAATGCTGCAAGTTTATTAACTATTAATGTACATACCTTTTGCATTTATTGTCTATATCATTATGGAGGATATGTTTTCATTTAGTAAGGGCAAAGTGTATTATAAGTTCAAAGCTGACACCAAATAAATCACTTTGTGTATACATGAGAATGTTCCTTAATGTCTCCATAAACATTTTCATTTCACTTGTAATCATTTTGCTGCATCTTCTTACTCTTTAGGAAGAAATATGATTTAGCTCTGCATATGTTTACATTATGCAATTTTACTTAATGGTTAAAGGTTATGACATGAAAAAAACAACAACAAAGGAACCAACAATGATTTTAATCGATTGCTGGATCAACCCCAACCCTGTTCATGTGCCAAAGTGTCCCCTGGGTAAGATACCAAACCCCACATTGCTTTCATTGCCCCAGTCACATATAGTGCTGGTCCCAAGAGCGGGTAAATAAGGAAGGCTGTGTCAGGAAGGGCATCGGACATAAAAGCCTATGTCAAATCAATATCCAGAACACGATGATCTGTTGTGGGAACCCCTACAAAAGTAAAAACAAAAAAACCCTCCAACAAGCTTAAAATAGTGCTCAGACAACATACTGAATGATGAAACAAGTATTGATCTTTTGAAGTCACACTAATTTTACATCTGATGAGGTCAGCACATTCAAAACAGCTGAGCAGAGGCAACAACGATTGAATAAAAATGAGAGGAATGCCTCACAACTCAGAAGGTGGGAAATGGTCAGCAAGATCATAACGAACAAGTAGAACTGATGATGTCAGAACTATATATTGTTTCTCTACATAAAATTGCAAAAAATAAATAAATGAATAAAAAAATGTTATTTACTATATGGCATATTTGGAAATATATTCTTTCAGCCTGCTTATTTTTTTTCTACCCTTCAGACTGCTTTGTATCCTCTGCTGACTCCTCTGTGCAGCTTGTTTTGATCCTGTAATGTGTGAAACCATGGAAACCGAATCACAAGCTGTGGAGTCATATACAGGGAGTATGAACAGTGACTTCACCATTTCTTTACCTTTCCCTCATTGCCAAACTCAGATAATGCCTGACAATGCCCTTTTGAGGTTATTACATTATGTTAAACATTATTAGATCCTTCTGTTTTGCTTTATTTAAATAAAGGATCACTTTAAATAAAGCACATATTAGCATTAAAGATAATATAAAGGCGCTTCTCTGCAGATGAGGAATAAAACTGAGAACCGCTATGTAATGTCAGATCAAAACAAAAATGATACCGTAGAGAAGAAGACTGCATGTGCTTCCTTCATGTGAGGAACATGTCTTTTTATGTCCTCCAGCTGATGAGCAAACTGTTTCCTCTTCTCCCGTCTCAGGAGGCGCCTCTACTCCTCCAACAAGCATGTGAGCAGTTGAAAAAGTGCTGACGCTCAGTGAAGATGACTCCAAAGATGAAGTTTTCATTTGTCTTCATTTTTTTACTAGGTATGCCTTTGCAATTTCCTAATCTCCTGAGCTTGTGAAGCCATTAACAAGAAATGTCTCTTTTCCAGAGATCCCTCATCTAAAAGGGCAGCAGAGAATTGAGGAGCTTCAACACATTCTGCTGAGACTCTCCTTCCCTCCGTTTTACAACAGCTACATCAAGTTCTGCTGCAAGCTGTATCCTGGAGGATGCTACAAGGTGTTGGACAGCGCAGGATATACGTATGATTCACTGAGCGGAAGAGTTACCAAATTAGAGAGAGATGGATGGATTGAGTTTCAAATAGCAAATGTGCAGCTTGGGGATGCGGGCTATTACAGGTGTGCCATTCTAGGAGGCCCAAACCAAATCTATGCAGACTTTTATGTCGAGGTTTCTGGTGAGTTTTCTTATGATGCTTTTTATTATGACACCTTTTATGAGTAACATTTACAGAAAACCTCATAGCTTTATAATATTACTTGTGATAAATGGTTACTGGCAGTTTATATTCTGTGTCTTTTGTTTAGTTTTTTTTCCCCTGAGTATGTGCACGAGACAAATTTAAATTTAAATTTAGTTTAAAAACTCAGAAGTCTGAATGTATGGTGTTGCTTTTTGCAGAAACGTCCCATCACTACAGCCAGACTCAGTCTGCTCTGACGGCAACCATCAAAACCCCAAAAACCTCCACAACGCTCCTAGAGTCCACCGGGCCTGCTTTGGCCCAGGATCGCAGTGACAGTAGCAGGTTTTTACTCCTCAGATGCTTGTTTGTGTTGCTCACTTCTGAACGTGTTATCTCTGGGGAGGGGAAAAAAAAGGAAGCGAAAAAGAGCCATCTAAATCTTTGGTATCCTGTCTCATCGCTAGAGCTCCCTGGAGTTTTACTCTCTCACTGGCTGTCATTGTGTCTATGACAGTTATGATTTCCATCACTTCAGGGATTGCCATTGTTTGCTGCAGAAGCAAAGCAAGATGTAAACAGTCGGGTAAGCAGTTTCCGGAAACTGATGATCCCAAAGATTTGACACTGACAATAACAAATTGTTCCTTTTTAGGAATAGAGAACCAACGTGATGTTGTTTTTATCCCTGTGTTGCAGCCAAACGTAGAGAAACTCTGTGTGAGCCGCTAAAACAAGAGGCCTCGGTAGGTGCAGAACAGGAAAGATGACTGTCTCTGACTCATGGTCATGCTGGTGGGGAGACATTTTTACGCTTCAAACTTCCTCCACACGTGGTACCTTGACACAGTTTGCTTCTTCTAGGAACTGAGTGGCACGATCTACACAACAGTGGACTTCAGCCCTCAAAAGAACCCCGAGGTGGTGTACGCAAACCTGCACGTGCACAAAACAGAAGCAGGCGCCCGCCACTCAGAGCATGCTGGAATGGTGGAGTACTCCACACTGGCGATCCATCTATGATTTCGGGCTACACAGTTTGCAGGCCCACTTTGTTTATGTTAATACTCTGATGAAGATGTTCTTCATATGAAAAGCTTGATAGATGTTTATCAGATAGAAGGGGTGTAGCACAAAGATTCAGTTGGTTGTGTTGTAGAAATCCTCATGTTTGGAGCTTAGAAGATGTTACTGGATTTTTTTTTAGCCATTACTGTCATGATTTGATTAAGTTGTCTCACATGAGCATCTATCCTCATAGAAATAATTGTATAACTGAAATAATGCGTGTGTTCATCATGAAATTATGAGATTAAAGGAATAGACTCTCGTGTTGAGGCTAAGTCGATTCATTTGTGTTTCCTCCAGGTTTTACACTTTTAGGCCTCTTTTTCACACCGAGACAGCAGCAGACTTATCAGACTATGTCATCGGGTTATCTTTGGCTGCATCAGTTTTTGGCCTTATCAGCATCTTCAGCATGATGTCAGTGGTGACCTGGCTCTCTGCTCTTCTGAGAGTTGTTCGATACTGTGCTCTCAACCTGTCTTATTCAGAACAGGGAAAAAAATCAGTAGGTGTTTCTTTTATGTCCTTTAGAGCAGGTCAAGTTTCTCTTAAGAGCAGATGGAGGAACTGACTTGACTGATTCTTATTTCTTTGACATTTCAGCACAAGAGAAAAAAAACTTTTCTTTTTATTTCAGCCTATGATATGGATTGATAGAGGGAGGCGTAGAAGTCGGGGTAAGACTGAAACAAATGATTTGTTTTGGCAACCTCTAAAAAAGAAAAAATGTTGAAACAAGAACTATGATATGAGTTGAGAGCTGCTAATATTTTATGCTCTCTCTCTCTCTCTCTCTCACACACACACACACACACACACACACACTCCTGTAATATTTGTATTCCTGAAGGCAGCTACATCATGTACTGTATTTTCTCTTATTGCACAATGCCTCAACCTGTAATACACTTTTAAATATTTTCCAAGTGTTGAGGATAGCGTTGTACTTGCTGGTGAAGGCAACAGGATGCAAATGCAGCAGCTGTATAGAGGGACAGCTAGGAGAAAATAGGATAAATTTCCTCAAATCCTCCTTTTTCTGGTTCAAAATGTGTCCTGACTTGAGACAGAAAATCAGATGTAGAGATGACGAAGGTATTTTTTTTTAATTCAAAGTGATTCCCAAAGCTCGTGCTGGATGTACTGGCAGTTCAGTGTAGCCTGTGAAACGAATGAAGCAGAAGACCTCGCCAAAGCGGGAGGTGTGTTTATTGCTGTTTTACAGATTTCCAACTGAAGCAATCAGCCAAGACCTACTTAACTGTTTTTATTAGAGTTTTGACGTCAGAGAATTCAGTGTCTGTTTACTCTGAGTTTAGAAAAAGAGGAAAATCTATGACAAATGGTTTGGCATCAAGGTGCGACTCGCATGTCTTGAGCCTTCAATCCAAGCATTTATGTTGTTAATGTCACTGGTTGAGCCAACAATCAGAGGGGCATCAGTGCCGACGGTGGCCTGGCACCTCTGAGCGCAGGTCACAGTCTACGTATTTATGCTAAACACTGTGAGGAGTAGCAGCAGAAGGCTTGTGGAAACTTTTGTTTAATGTTAATACTATTGCTTATATAAGTTAGCCAGCAGTTTTGCTCTGAGTCATGAGTGTTGGATGCACCTCTTTGTACCTGTCCACACTGACTTGCCAGTAACGGCTGAGGATGGAAAGATCCAGGTGTGGTGGCTGCTGTCAGCACAACCAAAGACCACCTCACTGCCCTCTTCACTGCTGCTCAGAGAAAACAAACCACCAAATGTCAGATAGAAATTTGAGAAAAAAATCTAATTAAAATAAAACAATATACACACAGACTTCCAAGCAAAGGATTTCTCATCCTTTAACGATGACGTTGTAGAAGACAGGCGCTTTATTGCCAGAGGCAGTTGACCATAAATGTGAGCCATGAAGGCTGACTCTGTGTGGCTCACTCCAAACACCTGGTTAGACTCACAAGACCACTGTTAGCCACAGCTCAACAGACCACATGGATATGCCTGTATGAAGTCTAAATAGACTTTGCATTTTGTTCCAGAGCTGTCGGCTACCTCAGCAGTGTCGCCTGCCAGAGATCCAGTCATTCTTTCAGTGTCATACTCATACTGGGTGTACAGGAGCTGGCTGTCTCCTCTGAAGTTAGACAGTTGCTGTTTGCTAAACATCTTGAGGTTCTCCTCGGATGAATTACATGTTATAAACATGCATTTTTACATCAGTGTAAAGCAACTTGTACCCTCTCTGTCAATGACATGCTGTAATCTACAGTGAATGATGTAATACCTTAAGTAATCAAACTGTTACCATGACTTCCATGCATCCACCCATCCATCCATCCATCCATCCATCCATCCATCCATCCATCCATCCATCCATCCATCCATCCAT
>JAOWBL010000022.1:6350316-6379495 GCA_028564865.1 Zenarchopterus dispar | reverse complement strand
TATTAAAACTCTAAAACAGTTTTGGAGAACTTCTTTGCTCTAAAGCCATCTTATTACTTCAATTTTCAATTTCAAGTCATTTTTAACGTAATCTAAGTATGAGATAGTGTTAGATGGCATCTGATGTGGTCAAGTTTTAATGTGTTGACATGCAGATCAGGAGATTTAATGTCAAGAAGTTTTGTTGTTAAGCTTTGGTTACTTTGCCACCTGATAACAAAAAACAAAGACACAATGACAAAGTTTCGCTGTCTTATTTGTACTGATAACAAACAATGAAATAATCAGTGAATTTTCAGAAGTTTCCTCAAAACCAGGCAAGAACTTTGAGTTGACATAATCAGAAAGTTCATTTAGAATAAACTAGTGACACTTCCCCACCAGCTTTTGAAATGTCTGGATTTAAAAAAAAAAAATCTCTTTCACTTTTCAGAAGAATAACAGATGTACTAATTATACTAACCCAATCTACCCAATGGGAACAACTAAGAAAGAAATTAAATGGCTGACAAAAACATACAATGAAATATAAAAATAGGAAAAATATATTTAAATTAAAAAGAAATTGAAGTTAAAATAATAATTGTTATTATTATCATTATAATAATAATGTGTGATGGGAATTTAAGATAAATTTTCTATGCAACTTTACGTGCACAGACTATGTAGAGAATAAAATTAGAAAAAGTGTTTCTAAACACACTTGCTTAGTCTCCATTTTATTTTCAATAAACAGTGAATTACTGAAAAATGATGGCAAAGTAACGGTTTGGGCCAGTGATTACTAACTACACGTGTAATTACTAGACATTGTCTATTCATTGAGTCGGCCATTGATCTTGATTAGTTCATGATTACATGTAAAAAAAAAAAAAAGACTCCTGAAGATTATTTAAAAAAGGTGTACTGGTTTATATCACTGCAAATTTTATGTTTGCCAGGGGCATACCAGTTATTTAAGGGAGTTTGCACCATCGTGTTTTATGTCTTTTCTGGAAACTCAAGCACTGAAAAACTTGAGTTAATGTGATTTTTCAAGCAGATACTTTGAACCTGTTAGTTCCCTGCGTTACGTGTGACTGCATGGGAGATTTCCAACAAAACATTTTCTTTTTGGACACTCTTTAATAGCCATGCAAATCCATGACTGGCTGCGCATTTACACTTAAAAACATGTGTAATTTGGACTGGCAACATTCACAGGTCAGCTCATCATGCTGACTTGCAAAATCATCTGTAACTTGTAAATGGCAAGATTTATTTAGTAATTATTTTTAGCCCCACTTCCTCATATTGGATTATTCCTGCAGATGTTTCTATTTTGCTGTACTTTTCTGTATTTATATTAAATAATTCCACTTATTGTATTTGATTTATAATCACTTATCATCTTCATAGGACAAAGAATGTTTCATTGAAAAAACTACAAAACAAGAAATTAATTAAAAAATATATGTTTCTCACAGCTCTTGTTTTGACTGCATGTTTTTTAATGCTAATATAGTTCCAATGCACAATTGCATCTTTACATTGTCACAAGACGTACATTTTCTCTCAAACAATTTTATGTGCTGCAAACTGTCATCACATCTCAATTCTGATTTTATTCGCTGGAGTTTGCGGAGTTCCTAACATCACTATGTGAAACCCAGTTTTGCTGCTGTTCCTCTCTGACTGACAGCTGAGCTAACCCACTGACAGAAGGTCACAGACTGTGACCACACTGAGGCTGTGACTGTGGTTTTATTATAATCACCTCAATTAAAGCTTCACGCCTACATCCTGTCACACAAATCATGTTTCATCAGACATCGGTCACTGAGCACAGAAGACATGACTTGACAGTGTTATAATACTTTATTGACAGTAATATATGTACATTGCTCTTGATAAATTAACATAAAGTGAAGGAAAGAGCACACTTTCAGATGGTTCACTAGGACCTTCTCGGGTAGCCTTTAGGTTATAAATGAAAATGTCTCACTTCTACTCTGGCTTATCTTTGTAAATTCCCCCATCTTTCATCCCTTGTCATGTTCTTGATGTGTGCATAAGTTGCATCCCAGTTAAATATATTTAAGTGCAAATGAAAAACACAGTCACTAAAGGTGATTGTTATCCTCAGCTTGTTCAAGCCTTTGTTCTTCACTTCTGTTGAGCTCTCTTCGTCTGAATGTTTGAGCATCTGTTAAAAGTCGATGTTTTTGAAGTCTTCAGTACATCGATACTTGCCATCGGCGTACCTGGTGCACACCAAGTGGGGGAGGCAGGGACAAGTGTGATGTAGCCGCTTCCCTGTGAACGGCACCTGAGGGAGGGGGGGAGAAAAGAAGAAGTTTATCTGACATTTTATCTAACTCAAAAAATGTCACCTAATGTTTTCAGTCTCCAAAAGCGTATTTTTTGTGATACGTGTGGTGATGGATTTGGTCCTAGCAGAACTAACTCTTGGCTTGTTCAGATAATCAAGAAGATATATGACTCTAATCGCCTCATTCGCCGTGAAGAAGATCAATAGCCTCTGCAGATATCAGCAGCTTTTCCAAAGCTTGGGCTAACCTGCCAGCACTTGATACAATCTGAATGTCTGAAGGCAAGTGTGACAAAGAGGAAAAGAGTGTTTTAACCATGCATGTGTGTGTTTTTGCATGTCTGTGCTCATGCCTACAGAGACTGCTGAAATTGTATTTCAGCCCACCTTGTGGCTGAAGGGGTGGCATTCATCCCCTTCCACACCTCTTGGGATGCACATTCTCAGACCCCTAAGCCACAGGCTGACTGCACAGCAAAGACCAAAACCACACTGCAGATCTCTCTCACAGGCCTGCGGGACAGACAAAGAGGCGGAAATGTTGACGTATAGAAGAAAAAAGGAAAGACACAAAATAAATGCTTCTTTAATACCACTGGATTTTGTTTTTAAACTGCAAATAGAGGTAATTCTATGTTTAAAATCATTTCATTTTTTTCTTCACACAACAGAAGTACCCTCTTGTGTTTATATTTGTACGTCAATTCATCAATTCCCTGACATCACCGTAATCCATTTACAAATTAATACCAGTCAGTGGACAAAGATAATTTCCTCTGGATTTTCCAGAGGACAGAAGCGGAGGAGGATGTGGTCTGTCATATGCAATCAATATCTCCATCATCTATATGTAAATTTATTTCAGTTATCTGCTCTAAATGCGCTCAAATACAACTGTACAACAATTTAACATGTCAGACAATAAATGTAGTGATTAAATTAGTCTTCAGATTTCATTACTGAACAGAAATTGAGACAGAAATCGTTGCATCTCTATTCAGCATGTCATTCTATATGTTTTGTATGAATCACTTTTATATTATAAGTTATGCTGACTCACTTTATCAAAAGAAATTAAACTTTTATGGAAAGGGAATACAATTGCAATATAGCATCCTTTTTTTAATTTGACAGAACTGAAAATAATATTTTTTAGCAAACGGTACTTTGTAGCGTCATCTAAACAGGAATTAGTATTAAATCTTAAAAGAGACTAAGAGCCAGAAAGTTCTTGCTCACCCCTGTGATGACGGCTCCTCTGGACCAGCTCAGAGACACCATGAGGAAGGACAGTAGCACCGCGCTGAAGTCCATGACAGCAGCAGGAACAATGACCTCTCTCAACACGCTCAACGCTTAACAGACAATGCGGCACCTCGCACTGGGTCCCAGGCTCTTCAGGCAGTCAGAAACGTTTGTTGAACTCCTCAGATAGAGAAGGGTGCCTCACTCTCGCCTTCTCTTTATCCACCTGCGACCCCCACCCATCACTTTCTCCTCCCTCCTCATGTCTGAAATCTCCCCACACCCTCTCTGCCTGTCTGTTTGAAAGCTTCGTCATCTTATCCGAATGATCGACAATCTTTGTAGCCATTTCTACTTTTAGATCTTTGCTTGTTGTATGAAGTTTGTGTGAAGTTTGTACAGTTTCTATGAGTCCGGTTGCTCAAACTGAAAATACAGCAAACAGCTCTGCAGGTGATTACATTTATACAAAATGAAATTAAGCTTGCTCTTCATTGTGAGAAAAAAGGGGCACAGGTGCCACAAAATTCCAGCGATCAACACCAAACAAATCAGAACAAGTTTAGGACTGACCATTTTATGATATGCAGGACTGTGACGGTCCTTAACTGTTAGAGCCAGTAAACTATACAGTCAGCTCTTCATACAATTACCTTGAGACATCTGTTTTATGGCTGAGGTCATTGGCAGATTTAATTGGGTTGTAAAGTGACCATATTTTAACAGTGACAAGATAGTATTTAAGCCATTTTTCCCATTAACATTAAAAACCCCTTATAAATATGTGCTATACATAAACATGCAAGTTGGTGTGTGATTTCAGAAGTCTGAGACGTGTGGATCTTGTGAATTACTCTTTGTGCATACATTTGCAGCTGTATGTACATTTGCCTGCGTGTAAACTCAGACAGTGATGGGCAGCTGGTTGTCATCGGAAGCGGGCAGGGCATAATTTAAGATGCAAGAGGGGTGAAAGAGGAGGGGAGGCAAAGAGAGAAGAATTAGAGGATAGGAGGGGGAGCGTAGCCCATGGGTTAGTCAGCAGGATATTACCCTGGTGCTGCACAGGTGATGGATTCCTCCGATGCAGCGGTCACATAATTGCATTCACCAAGTTCTGCCCCGTCAGCAGCAGCACTGAAGCCTCACCATCTTGGGAAAGGCAGTAGAAAGAAGGGAGAGCCCACAGGTCTCAAGCAAACTTTGACTTAGTTCACATTATGCTGAATCATATGTGCAGTTTTGTTGTAATTATTCAGATGGTAACTAGAATGGTAGAGATGATTGATGAGCTGGAGAGGATTTCATTAGTCATTAACAACATCACCCAAAGAAAAGGTTCTCCAATAAGTTTTGAAGGCTTCTCTGTCTGTCACTGAAAATAGTTTAGGCAGCTCAGCTTTATTTTATGCCAGTCATCTAAATTTAAATTCTTCTTCTTCTTCTTCTTCTTCTTCTTATTGTTGTTGTTGTTGTTATTATTATTATTATTATGTATTTTATCTATAGGGACTTTTCAAGGTACTCAAAGTCATCATGCATTCAGGTTGCAAAACAACAATAAAATAGAACAATTTAACATGATAAAACAGTGAAAATCAGCTGCAGTGAATAAATAATTTTAAAGAGATGTGTCTTCAATCAGGATTTGAATGTTTGAAAAAAGTCAATGTCATGTATGTGATGTGGGAGAGAGAAGCAGCTAAAGGCTCTGAGGCTCATGGTGACTGCCTGTATAAACTTGTTTACCATAAAAAAAACTGTACATTAAAGAGGGAGGGGTAATCAGATTGTGTATTGCTACAACTATAAATAATAATTACCATTTATCAAGAATTACTGGAAATACGTGAATGACCAGCATATGGGGAAATATAGAGCAACCTGGCTTTATTGCATGATTTCTGCACTTTGGAAAATTATTTTCTGAATGAGCACCAAACATTTGAAAAAAAAAACATCTCACTTTAGCCGTTTAAACTGTCTACAGTGTATCTGTCACAAGGTGTATCTACTGTGTGGCACGCTGCAATTTTATGAATAATGAATGACGCATTTAGAGTGATATTTCACAGCCCTCCTTCGTTATTCTACCTTTCTTTTCTTTCTTGAAGCCTTCGTTTATTTACGTTTCGCGCTTCTTGCTCTTTTGTCCTTTCAGAGACTCGTAGTGCACGTGACCGTCAGCTGACTGTAAGCGGAAGCGTTGAGGGAAGCAGACGACAACAAAAACAGGTTTTCTTTCATCAAAGTTACATTTATCACCTATTTACGCCCTGTAAACGATGGAGTCCACACTCGAGCAGCATCTTGAAGACACGTGAGTTCAGACCACACTGTAGCTGTGCTGCTTGTTTACTTCCTGTGACGTTTAAGAGGACATTTTGGCTCCTTATTTGTGTTTCTTTGCAGCATGAAGAATCCAGCTGTGGTCGGGGTTCTCTGCACCGATCAACAAGGACACAACCTGGGCTGTAAGAGCTTTAAATAACATTCATCTGAAAATCCACCCAACTCATTCACTATATCTTTGACTTCCTATCAGAAACAATTGAACCGTCGTTGATTTCAGTCTCGAATATAAACAGTGAATTATATTCAATTCACTCTTTACACAGTGTAAACTTATTGAGCAGGTCTCAGTTTTTAAATGTCTGGTAACAGAGATTGACTCTGGTTTGTCTTTTTCACATTATGTTGAGTCTGTTTATAAGAAGTCACAACAGTGCTTTCACCTCTTGAGGACATTAAGAACTTTTAATGTCAGCAGACATATTTAAATGCTGGTTTACACTTCACTGGTTCAGTCCATCCTTACATTAATATTTCATCCTAGTATCATTTTCTCTCCATTAAACATAAAACCAAACTCTCCCACATAATCAGTCAAGCCAGCAAAATTATTGGTTCACCACAAACATCGCTTTCTGAGCTATATCATTGTTCTGTGATCAGGAAAGCCACTCTGATAACAGAAGACCCCCCCCCCCTCCCCTCCATTATTCCTTCCAGCTGTTGCCATCAGGTAAATGCTGTAGAGTTCCACTGACCTGCAAGAACATCCACAAAAAATCCATCAACCATTCTCCAATAGCAATCTTGAACAAATCCAAAGCCATTGGGATTTGATAGTGTATATATGATTTTATATTGTTTATTGTTACTCTTATTTTCACTTTTATGTCAGTTATTTTTTATGAGTTTGAATATGCCTGGAGAATGCTTTGTATTGTATGTGGCCATGTCAAAGAAGAATTTCTGTCACCTTTTTGGAACAGACAAAGTGTAGCTATCTATTGATCTATCTTATATTCAACACTTGGAATATAAGAAGTTGGTGTTTCAAGGATGAGTTTCAAGTAATAACTATAGTTTCTTTTTATAATTCCAGTCCTTCTTAAAACATGAGTCATGAGTTAAAAGTGAATAAATTGCACCGAGATGAGTCAGGTCAGCTCATCAAGGATCTGTTTCAATATTGTAAAAGACCAAAAAATGAAATCACATAAAATAATATGCACAATCATCCTTGAAACCAAGAAAAATGTAACCTTGTGTCAAATTATCAGTGTGAACATTATTTCTTTACAAGCTTTCATTGTAGTTCTTCAGTTCAGTATTACATAAAGACAAATTCTTGATATAATAAAATCATGCATGTAAGGATTTAAAAAAAGATAAAGTCAAGTTTGTCATCAGAAGACTTTAAAACACTCATTAGCTATGTTCAGCATCCCTCACATTAGTCTTCTGCTTTGATGTCCCCCATTAGATAGATAGATAGATAGTTGAAGCTTGTCTGTCTCTTTATGACGATTAACTGCATCACATGTTTTGACTAAAACTCAGTTTTCTCCTGTAAATTATTACTTTGGCCTATTCAGAAATAATAG
Organism: Zenarchopterus dispar; assembly: GCA_028564865.1. NCBI lineage: Eukaryota > Metazoa > Chordata > Actinopteri > Beloniformes > Zenarchopteridae > Zenarchopterus > Zenarchopterus dispar. The sequence goes on along the minus strand of JAOWBL010000022.1, from coordinate 6,372,046 downwards.
TCACAGCATTTTCTCTATAAGGGAAGTAAGGATAATTGAAAAATCAGATTACTGCATCCAAGAAAACATTTACAGCATTAGTATTTACACAGTAAATGTAATGAAATTAGTTTTAGCTCTTCTTGAAGACACACAGGTCAGCAGGAAACCTCTGTTATCTAATTTGATTACAAGCTAACTCAAAAACTTGCACAATTAAAATCTTCTTGAGGGGGAAAAACAACCACAAGTTGGACTTTGGTAATATTATGCTGGATTTTGAAATCTGTGAATTTTTTTTTTCTGTCTATTTCAGTAAGTGAAAGGAAGTAAGGAAACAATCACTAAGGTCTTTTGTCACCGAACACCAGTTTCAGCCAGTGCAAATGCTTCACTTTTAAAATGTATATCAAACCAACTGCTTATTTTGTTACACATATTTAATCACATTCATATGAATAAGTAAACTCAGGTAAAGCAAGTGACTATTTCACTCTCAGCAATATGTGAATAATCACTTTTAATTTGAATATCACTGATCTTGCTTATATTGTATCATTTTTGATCATTTAAATCCTTTAAATAATCTACCCTGTAAGTATTAATAGAAATATAAAATCGAAAAACTTGTACTAAGTTTGCATGAAAGATTTTACCATGAGGCTGTCTTCTTCAGCATTCTTCAGCATTTAGTGATTCGCAAAGGTTTGAGCAGTCATATACTGTATATTTAATGTATAAGTTAGTTCTATACATAAAACAAAAAAACATCTTTTTTTCAGTAGTTAAAAGAGTAGAAAAGAAACTGACCTTTAAAAACCTCAAAGTTTAGCATTTCTTTTTAATGAATAATGCATTATCAATTTAATATTTAATATCTAATAATATTCACCTTTTTGATTTTGATGGAAATGGTTTTACTGAATACAAAGAGAGGAGGCTTTAGCTCAAAGAAATTTTGTTTCATTTTTATTTATTGAAGTTTGCAGGTGTTTGTTTTTGCACAGCTCTCTTAAAATCCTGCCACAGCACTTCAGTGAGGTTGAAGTCTGAACTTTGACTGATCCATCGCACCACCTTGATTCTTTCTTTTTTTTTTAGTCATTCTGTTGAAGATCTGCTTGTGTACTTTGGACCATCGTCCCATTATATCACCTAATTTCAGCAGTGCTTTAGCGGTCAGACGAACGGTCTCCCATTTGACTCTAGAGTGCTTTGGTAGTCAGAGGACTTTATGGTTGGTTCAATGACTACAAAGTGTTGAGGTTTAATGGCTGTAAAAGAGGCTCCAATCACCAGGTCTCCACAACCAGAGTTTTCAGTTAATATAAGCTGTTTGGGCTGATTTCTTGTGCTTGCTTTTCCCACTAATGTGATTCACTGCCTTATGGCCAAATATATCCAGTTTTCACCATCACATGACACAATATGTCTTTTTTTTAATATAAGTTTGTGTGTACCTTCTTTTAAGATTAAATAAAAAAATGTGGGTTTTTTTAAATATATATTTCATGAAGGTTAAAATGTTTGACTTGAAAGAGTAGTGTACTTTAAGTTTATGACTAACAAAAGTCCTCTAGAATCATAACATTCAAGTAAAACTGGTACTTCTGACTAAACTAGATTTCATGACAAGAATACCTCTTTAATCCTTAAATCTAAATGATTAATCATTCAGGCCTGTGTTTCAGAAGGAAGACGAAAGAAATGAGTGTTAAAAGCAGAAATCATACCTTCTGCTTCAAATTAGTGTCATAAAGTGAAAAACATGCAGATTTCTCAAATATTAAATGCAGTTCAGTACTTTTGAATGAAACAGATTTAAGACTATATTTGATAGCCGTAGCTTTTGTTTTTGTTGTTTAATGTCTGTTTTTATCTTAAGGCCGTGGATCCCTCTCTGATGAACATGGGGGTGTCGTGTCTGTTTTGGCCAAACAAGCTGCGGCTCTCACCAGAGATCTGAACGACACCCCGACTGTGTGCTTGGAGTCAGAGTCAGGGTGAGCGCTGGCACTTTTTTTTTTTTTTTTCTTTAAACTTGCACCTCTTCTTTTTTTTTTCCTCTGTGAATTTAAGATGTGTCTGAGGGGACTTTGATTAATGTGTGGAGGGATCAATAACTCTAGAGGTAACTATTGAAAGAGATCCAGAGATTGGGCCTCTGACCTCAAAAAAACAGGGCGACGCATCGGTGCAGTGGTCCACTGTCTCCTCACAATTGGAAAAATACGGGTTTGAACTCTTCTGGTGAGGTTTTTGTTTTTTTTGTCTTTGTTTTCCAGGTTCTTTGGTTACTGCTTGTATTTTAAAAACATACATGTGAAAGTAATTGTTGTACATTGAGTGTGAGGAGGTGGGGTCATCTGTGTGTGTTTTAGCTCTATTAAATGGTGTCAGTCTATCCAAATGTTACCCCCACCCCACCCCAGGATTTCTGACCATGGGTGACTGGATGGATCAAGGATCCATCGTTCACTGCCTGATTTTATTTATGTGTCTATGCTGCCATCTTCTGGAATATTTGAAACATCATCTTATACACCAGAGTCGGTCATTTCAGCTCTTCTACTTTTTAGTGATTGTACAGAAACTGCAGATGAGCGTGGTGCTCTCTTATAAATTTCTCAGAACCAGTTGGATTAAAGTATGTGTAAAATGATGTAAATTAACACCTTAATAGTTAGGTCAGATGCCAAAACTTGAAAAAGAAATGTGATGGGTAGTTAAGTGTCTAAGACAACATGTTTGCTTGTCATTTGGATTTATTTCTTATTGTGTGAATGTTTGTCTTGGTGCCTTGTTTTTATTTGTGATTGTTTTGCAGAAACATTCTGGTGAGGACCCACGGGACCATCACAGTAGCAGTTCACAAGATTGCATCTTGAGGACGGCAGGACTTTCCGAGGAGTTGACACAGTCCAAAGGAATCTGAAAATGAGCTGTTTTCCATATATGTAGATTTCATATTTATACAAGAAAAAAGTTTGTCAATTGTGTTAAATGAAAATATATTGATGTCATGTACAGAACCACAGCTGTGTTGTGTAATAAGTTGTTTCTTTAATGCTGTGTGTGTGCCTCCTAATGTTTTTTTTTTTTTTTTGTCCTTAACATCCTTGCCCTTAATCCAAGGCAGTCATGCACAGAATAACAACCTTAATAAACTTTAACTTGACTTTCAGCTGGTCTCTTTTGTGTTAAGTATTCATTATTTTCTCCTTTGCTCAGTGTTACATGGTTAACCAATTCATTTTCTTTGGCTGGAAGAAGAAAAACCTAGTTGGACCCGTCTGTCATGAATTGCAGCCTCTTACTTCTTACTTTTCTGTACTCATTAGCTCCCAGTGGGAGTGTGTGACAGAAAGATGTCAAGAATGGGTTGAGATTAAAATAAGGAAGGTGCTTCCAGACATATTTAGGGTTGAAAGATCCTCTTGGCCCACGCGTGTGGTGCTCTTTTAGTGTCGCACTGCACTACCTGAGTGGGTCTGGTGTTCAGACCGCAGAGGTTGTTTTTTCTTCCCACCCTCTGAGCCCTCAGATGGGGCTACTGCTACGTCGCAGTCACGTGGCTCTCCTCGGTGAAGGCTTTGCTCTCTGCGGCTCTGAGGCGACAGTGAGCGATGCTGAGGCTGAGGGCTGAGATGTGAGATGCAGTCCAGCGGCTCCCGCGCCTAGAGGCAGAGTTATGGCACGGCCGCCGTCACAGGAAAGGCCCCCGCAGCAGTTTCCCTCAAAGTCCCCCACGGACGACGCGCAAACCCACCAGAGACGCACGACCGCGGAGTGAGAGGAGCCCACTCTGCGCGTCAAATCAGACTGATTAAAGCAGACGACTGGGGGAAAGAAATCACAGGTATGTGCTGTTGCAGCTTCGCATTTTCATGGTTTTACTGTAGTTTGTGTAATTTAATTCCACACATGAGTTTATAACTACCTCGCTACCAAACTGTCATCCGCTTTGACCCACACAAATGATTTTTTTATGTCTAAAACTTTTCACCTTTACTGAGATGGCGCAAGTTTGACTCTCTCTTGCGCTTTTTTTTTTTTTTTTTTTTTTTTGTTCATTTACTGCATGACGTCCCAAAACTTTAAAAGCGTCTGTCTGCCTGGGTTATCTCATCTCGTACTCTTTTTTTTTTTTTTAACCCTCCCAGACGTGCTTGATTGAAGAAAGGGCGCAACAGACCTGCCAAGTGAAGATAACAGCTGCTTTACAGCTACAGACACGGAGCTCAATCCAGACTCTGCTTAAAAAAAAGAGAGAGAGCTGGACTTAAAGATGTTTTATCCTGCGTTCATATTCGGTATTACGGTATCCCAAAGAGCGCTTTCAGCATTACTTGAGACTTTGTTTCAGGTCGTGTCAGTAGGTTTCATGACAACAGCCTTCGATCAGCAATAGTATCAATATTGGTGAAGGGATCAATATCGGGGGGGGATTTAGTTTTGGAAATGTTGGAAGTGCAACTGCAGCATAACTCCAAACAGGAAAAAGTGGGTAAGGAAGTTGTTTCAGTGAAGAAACATCAGGGGATGTTCAAACCCAGTTAAATCCTAATAAAACTGTATATTGAGCTGTATCCTCCCTAGATTCAGATTCATGTAAGACAGAAAGCACCGCGGAGAGAGCTCCTCCACCTCAATGTTAATGACAAAACAGTAAAGATGTCTGGTGTTGTATTTCCAAATTAAAACCATTTGAAATAACTTGTACAGGCTTTAAAAAATTGAATTCAGTCTTATAATAAAAGGAAACTGTCTTAAGGTTGACTCATTCTCATAATGGCAACTTAATTTGTATATGTAGAAAACAAGCTCATATGTCATACGATTCTAACATTCCCTCCATATTCCTAACACTTAAACTATAAAAAATATCTTATTATGGCATTCTGAAGTTAAACTGCTCTGATTTGATCAATATTTAAGGAAAAACAGAACTTCAGTGGGTAATTTTATGAGACTTTAGTTTTTAAATTTAACCCTAAAATGCCCTTATATTGTGAAAGAGATCAAATACAATCTTTGATTTTAGAATTTAAAGCCTGGTCTCGCTGATATTTCCTAAATGACACTCATACTGTGGGATACAAACCGCTTGTGACATCACCCCACCCATAGGTTTTCTGAGCAGTTTGGTTTTAAGAGTCGGCACCATATTTGCAGTGAAATGGTTTAGAATAAAACTCTCTTAAACCAAAAAGTGAGCAAACGTGCAGAACAAACAAACCTGAAACCTAGTGGGAATGTGCTCACCTTAACGCATGTTAATGATGACGCTGATGAGTATTAGAAGTATTCATTCAGACTGATACCTTCCATCATCCTCATTTCTGATATCGCTATGGAAATGACCTTTGACATACTGTCTGATCCATCTCCATCGGTACCCTCAACTAGCCAACACTTGGTCAACTGAATATGGTCTGGGGGACTCTGGGGGGTCGTCGTAACTCTGTCTCTGCAGACGTTCGGGCAAAATCAGTAACAGTGGAAGGGTCCAGGGTAACCCGGAGGGTGTCTTCGGCTGGAGGAACCTGCTCTTCCGGTTGCTGCCAGGCCTAGCGCCGGACTAACCAGAGGCTGTCCTCTTGTTATTTTTAGTAGTCGCCTCCAGCAGTGGACAAAGGTAGCTGCTGCGCCCTGCTTAGCTAACCTTTGTTCTTGGACCCTTCCTGGCCAACCCGGAGCCAGTCGTGGCAGTCTGAAGGTACACTGTTAACAGCACAATTAAGCCTAGACTACAATTAACAGTTTTGTTTCAACAATTGTGAACCCATGAAATGAGAGGAAATGTTGGATATATATGACGATGTCATGTGGCTTTAACTTTTACATGAAACACCAGATTAGACTAATATTTTGTCAGCGACATTCCTAACTGGCTTTATCTGAATCTGAAGTGAAAATGATGTGTAGAAGCGAACAATTTTTATTTAAAAAGTGAAACATGAAAATGGTCTATGGAAACAATGAAAGTCCTTTTTATAACTATTTCAGCTCCAGTCTATTATTAATAATAGCAATATATTTCATTAATGAATTAATAAGTTGTTTGTTAAGCGTACTTGCTGGATTTGAAACAAATTCAAGGGGAAGCAAATGCACTTCTTAAACTAGATTAGCAATACTTAAAATACACCCACAGAAACTGTCCGTCTTTTCTGAAGTGGAGTCTGGCGTGACCAAAGTGGTGGGACCACCATGCTTTCTCTCCACAATAATACCGTTTTGTGTGCGGCTCTGAGGATAAGCCAGCAGCTTACAGTTAAACACTCTGAATTTACTACATAATCTCACAATTCCTCAGGACTGATGTATAGGATTTCTCAGAGCTCAGCGTGGCAGTGAGGTGTTGGTGATAGTAGGAGGCTCTGTCTGGATTAGAGTAGTTAGGGAAGCAGAGAGTGCTGGGCACAATGAGACTACACTGAAAAAAGTTTAAAAATAACTCAAGTTACCATTTTACACAGTTAGGTCCTGAGGGGGGAAAAAAATACATATTTGAGGCATGAATGCATAATTTGTGCAAAATCATGCTACCAGCAGACTTGGAACATGTTCACATGCTCATAGTTTTAGGACGTAAGTGTACCTTCTTGACTGGAGTGCTCATATTGCTTTTCAGAATTGTTCTGTTTAGATTTAAACATAAACTTGTTTGCGTCTGATTATTACCTAGGACATTTCATCTCCAGTCATTGCTGTGTAAGTCAGCAAGATCAGTTAGTGTTCAACACAATTTACTATCGACATTTAACAGCAGCAAAGCTGGAGATGATCATGAAAAACAATCTTTGACATGGTAGGTAATATATATATATGAGTAGTCTTACTGTGACATCAGCAGATTTGATAAATAAACTCCCTCTTCTTGTTTTTCAGGCTTTAACCTAATTCAGTGCTAAATTTTTGGCTGTCAGAGCAAAATGTGTAACTATTATGGAAGTGTGCTGTTTGTGTGACCCACTTTTTGAATGGCTCATTCTTTCAAGAAGCTGATTTTGTTGTCTTAGTGCTTAAAAATCCTTAAAAATCAACAAATCTTAGTCAAAAGTGTGCTTTCTAGGCTGGAGCGAGTTTCTTGAAGACATATTTGGGTCTGAAACTGAATGTTCTTGTCATCAGCCAGACCTCAAAATCTTTTTGTCACATTTTCATTAGATGCTTATCTGCAGAGTTCATGATGGAAACTAGAATAAAATAGAAAATGTGAATTAAAACAATGTCAGAAAACCTGCAGAACCTGGTGAGTAAGGTTGTTTTTTTTTTTTTTTTTTTGGATGGGAGACAGAGGCGGGACACTGTTTACACCACAACCATTCTGCAGTTAAAGCGTCTTCACTTAAGATGTGATGACAGTTCAGATATCACCAACATAACGTAATCTGGCTAACTTAATCCGTGATCTATTATGATACTTTTCTGTTGTTGACCAGGCATTTTCATTGCTGGGATTAAGGAAGGCGAGGCTCTTCTTCTTGTCTGAGCAAGATAAGCATGCAAGGTTTGTTTCTTCTTTTGCAATCAGCAGATGAAACTTTTAATGTTATTATTTTTCCAGCAGTATTTGACCATATATTTCTAAATTTTTTGAAATGCACATTCTCAATTGTCTTTTTTCTATTCTGAACTGAAGCCTGTGGTACTAATCAGACCCACAAAACATTACTGAAACGTTTTCATTTTGAGCTTCAATAATTGGTTAAACAACAGCTGAATCTTTGTTGAATAATGTGTTATGAAAGGTGCCTCAGCAGAAACTGGGGTCAGATATTGTCATCAAGTCTTAATCCCAAATAGTAATGTTATCGTTACCTTCTTATTCTTACAGGCATAACGCTGATCTGAGTATCGTTCTACTCTCCATCTGAGGATGACACTCAGAAAGCAGGACTTTTGAGTCTTCTCTTCACCTGCAGTGCCTTCAGGTCCTACCAAGACAGCATTACAGGTAATTATTCTCAAGTGAAATCATTTTTTGACACACAGATCAGCTGAAACAGAAGTCTAATGGCACTAAACAAAATGTCATTTGTGTGATTGACTATGGCTCCAATTGATCAGTGGTTTGATTGCAAATCCCTCTACAAGTCAAAGTGCCCCCTGGCAGGACACTAAACCCCGATGTTGCCCCTGTCATGCTCTTCAGTGCGTGACTGTAGAGAAGAAGTCCTGCATTTATAGACTCAAATATATAATAAGGATGCAGTGTAAGGGTGTTTGAGTAAATGGGTCTCTAAGAGAGACTCTATAAAGCTTTTTAAACCCAGAAAAAGTTCAAATGCACGACAGAAGTGTAAACGACTTGGCATTTGAAGTAATCATGCAGAGTAGCTGAAGAATGAGGATGATCAGGTTTGAAATACAAAGTTTTTTTTTCAAGCAGAGTAAAATTTTAACTTATTTTAACATAAACTATTGGGCAAGAAAGCTCATAGAAGATGAATAAATTAATCTGGTCAATTTGCATCCCCCCCCACCCCTCCACACACAATTGAAGTCTGTATGTTTGTGTTGTGCAAGAGCACTGGGGTCACAGAAATTGGATGAACAGACTGCAAACACATTGGACCTTGATTATGGTCTGACACGGATTCGGCAAAAAAGCACTTTGAGCTATACTGTGAATGTGGGAGCATGTGACGTCATTCTTCCTCCTGTCCAAATAAGCAAAACAAGATACCTGCAGGAGATGGGGTGTGTAATCTACAACGGCTGTTTAAAGAGGGACAAAAATAAATCTAAACTTCAGCTGAAGCTAAAGGAATATGGTGATGATGTACAGCTAAATGGAGAGCAAATTTCACATGGAAAGAGGCTTTGAGTTTGGATATAATCAGCGAAACTTTTCACTCAGGCTTCTGTAGTATCATATAAACTTCAGCTGGTATTTACCATGCAAGGTTGTTGCATGGACCCCTATTATTTATTATTTATGGATGGTGGTTTTGAATGCAGACAGTAGGGACATTTGTGGTTGCAGTCAGACTACAGATAAGGGCATGTATTGATATGCATTATTAAAATTAGCCAGTTTACTGACTGGTGATTGGGAACAGTTTGTGTCTTATTGTTCTGGGAAATCCAAACATTTTTTGGAGTTTAGGTGCATCGTGGCAACTCAGTCACACTGAAACATATCTGAGTGCAGAATAGCCAATATTTGTACAATCTTTAAGGTACAAATAAGCTGCAAAGGAATGAAAACCAAAGCATTTGGACAACCAACATAATCTAAAAATTAAAAGAGCATCACCCTGCTGAGTGTGCTCAACATCTGGAAGCTCACATTATGTCACTATTAATATTTGATTTTAGATCTTAGAAAGAAAATTGGAAGTGATCTAAAGAAAAGTGGAAATCAGAACCTCCTTGTGCAGCTGTAACTGCAGTGTATTATATTCTCTTGATCGGTTCTTACATCAGCAAGGAGTAACTTAATCACTCTCTGCATACAACATCTTCAGCACTGGGCTGTTGGAGGGTTTTCTGCTATGAACTGCCTGCTGAAAGCCCTTTGACAATGTTTCTGTTTGACTGAGGTCAGGACTTTTTATATGGTTATTTCCAAAGCATCAACTTTAACTTCGAGCAGTAACAATAGGGACGTAATGCAAGCATCACGCAGTTGTTGTTTGTGTTCAGCTGTCTTATACTCAGAACTCAAGTGCTCAAGACAGAAGACACAAAATGTGTTGTGCTGTGAGAGAGCTTTTTGAGAAATCACCTTTGTAAGAGATAAATCAATACAGAGCTATCGTTCCTTTTCAGAAAGAAAAAAATAACTGAAATAGTGCCCATAAATAATTTAGGTGGTGGCACACTTGACATCCTCTATTTCAGTGAAAGTGCAACTGAAACCTGAAATTCTTGTTCAAAATACAAAAACAACGTACCTGCTTCCTTCGTAACTTTATCATGATTACATTGACTTTGTGACATTAATGCACTGGTGCACAGATTTTTTTTTTTCATTTGGTCTGACTCTGTAATCAGTGTAGCCCCCGGGGCTTGTGTGCATGTCCAAGACAGGATAATGATTAGGTTGGTGTTGAAACTCTGACTTGAAGTTTTAAAAGTCCGGGATCTCTTTTGGTCTGTAGCCCAAACGGCTGCTGTCTTCGGCAGTCGGCAGCACTTTTGTACACCGTTGCATAATGAAATGACAATCATGGGTGTGTCATGGAGGTGGGGATGGGAGGGGTAGGTTCTGCATGATGAGAGGGGCGGTGTTTAAATGAGCTTATTAGAATAATTATTTATCAATTCCCAAAAGAAAATGACTTTTTTTCATTGGAAGTGCACAATTGTCAAAGTAGAAAAGTAAGAAGAACAAACAGCCATTACAGGAGTCATTATGTCAGATTATTGGCAGAGGATAAAAATGAACTCCTGTGCAGGTCTTTATTGCAGCATAGCTGAAGAAGCCTCAGACTGGAGACACTGATCTTTAATCAGTGTGTTGCTGTGCAGCGTTGTTCATTCTGTTTGGCAGCTTGAGCAACATTCGTTTTTGCAGAATCAGCTGCATGGGCTTCAGACCAGCCTCCACCAAACTCCCCATTTTTCCTATCATTTTACGTGTTTGCAAAGAAAGCTAAACTTTCCACCACAGATGTGAATAAGCAACAAATGATGCACAGATTTTCTTTGCAACACCCAGGTCATCAACAAAACTGTCAGCAAGTGAACCCCACATATACCCAGGGAAAAGCTGATCACCACCTTTACCTAAAAACTCACAGCCCTGCTGTGCTACAGACAGTGTCAAGAGAAACTTTAGGCTAGTTTCTGGTACTGGGTTGGTGTTAGAGTCAGTTTAGAGCTGGTTTAACTTTAAAGCTTCTGTCTGTTCAATAAAGGATCAATAAAGTATTGTGATTCTGATTCTTTGAGTTTCTATAGGCAGAGTCCAGCTACCTGGTATCTAGTTCTCATTAAATCTGAAGTGTTTGATCAGACCTTGTACTGGTTCTAACACCTAGAATTCACACAGCTTTAATTACAAGTATGTGTCAGTGTGTGTGTTACTAAGATAATCTCTTAGTTAATGCTTCTTCTTTTTTCTTTTTTTTTTTGCTATTCCGAACTTTACCCCACTCTGTAGTAGAGTTTAGGTAAACTGCTAATTCTGCTAACATCAGCACTGTGTGTATAGGTATCTGTATATTCTGTTCTATTATTTCCAGTAGACTGAATGAACCCTATATGTTTCCTTGGTTTTTTTTTGTTTTTGTCTTGTCAGTTTCATTTCATCTGTTAATTTAAATCCATCTTTGCATTTCAGGCCTTCAACACATTCCGAAAGAGCTGTGACGAGGGCAGTTTAGTGCTAGAAAGGAGGTAAAACCACATAATAATGAAGTTATCCCATCAAGTGATATCAGCAGGGGACTGTACTGATGATTTGGTGCAAAAATAACATTTGAAAAATAATTTGAAATGTTTAAAAACACATGTAAATCTATCTCTAGTCCTCTAGACTTGGAGACATCTGGAACAGGCCATCACACAGTGATATAACATGGTCACAGTGATTAGTAATCCAGATCTCCCACTATGGGGAGTTTTTACCTGCTACTGTTTGTGTTATAATTGCTGGGGGGTCATGCTCTAGTCTCAGAAAAGCTTCCAGAAACAATGTGTCTTGTAATAGATGCTATATAAATACCAATGAATTGAATGTTTATTGTTAAAAAAAAACAAAAAAAAAAACAAAAAAAAAAAAACACCAGGTACTCTGGAACAAAGACAAAAGGACCATCCTGATTGTTATCAGCAACAAGTCAAAAAGTCAGAGTTTGTGATTGCATCACCATCTTTGGCAAAGGTTATTTGCCCTTCTTTGATGACACTATTTATGCAGATCAGTACTCTCAGAGTTTAGAGGAGGAGTGTCCCACTCTGTCTCCACGGCCTCAGATGAATGTGCCATTAACAGAGTTGTGCAAACTGATGATGATCCATTCATCTGAATAAGGTGTGTTAATGCAGGGAAACAACTAAAATGAGCGGGACAATGGCCAGTGAGGACTGGAATCATACACCGATTTTTAAAACGACATATGCTGCCCTCAACGTGACAGTTTTTCCAAGACATTTTTCAACAAGATAATGCAAAAACCTAATTTTGTATACATTACCTAGGCCTGACTGAGGAAGAAGAAGGTATGGGTACTGGCCTGCCGTCCTGACCTGTTTGCAACAGAGAATGACTGGAAGATTTTGAATGTAAAAAAAAAAAAAAAGTACCAACAACCCAATACTAATGATAAGACATGTTTACAAAAAAAAAACAGACTATAATGATTTGCAAACCCATACTTTATTAACAAAGTATACATACTTTATAACATATTAAACATTCAAAATCAGGAAAGGTCTTAAAAATAGAAAGACAAGTAATTTTGAATTCAATGGTAGCAGTATCTGTGATATTTACCAGATTACAGGATCCTTAGTTCCTTTAATAATGAGGAAACCCGTTGCTGGAGTTTTGAGAAGTGAATGTTGTCCCGTTCTTGTCCTGCCTTCCTCTTCTTAATTTGTGATGTGGCAAATGGTTTTCAGTAGATGAAAGGTCTAGACTGCAGGCAGGCCATTTTACAATCCAGACTTTTCTACCAACAAGCCATGCATTAATGGACGCAGGATGCAGTTTATTATTGTGCTGCTGAAAGATGCAAGGCCTTCCCTGCAAGTTGACTGATAGCAGCTATCAATCCATTATCAATGACACATAGAAAAGACTAAAGGCATCACTTGAGAATTATGTTCCTAACTTTGTAAAACAAAATATAATATTTATTATTTGTCATGGAACATTAATATAAATGATTTGTATATGTGATTCACACAAGTGCTGCATACAGAATAAATAAATGAGTGGCTCTGACTCGTAAGCAAAGATCAACTTTTGTTAGAGCTGACTGACTAGTATAACTGACTACAAATAAAGTTTATTTTTGTGCACTGTAAAAACTGCACTATGCCTTTAAGATGTCTGTTTTCAGTTTTCTCAGCATAAGATTTCATGCACACTCCAAGACTCACATATCACGTCTTCAGAGAGTGGAGTTATGAATATCAGTTAAAAGTAGGGGAGACTTATTTTTATTTTAATTATAGCATAATTGAAACACAGATAAAATGTAGAGAGATTTTTGACACTTTCTTTCATCATCTAAATTAGTAAAACCTAAAATATGCTAGATTAATGGTCTCAGAGTCGTAGAGAGAACGTACTGGTATTACTGTGTAACAACATGATGTTAATACCACAAACCAAGCCACCGTAGCTCACGCCCTCAGATGCAGCACAGTCGTGAACATGCACTCAAACACTCTGAGGACAACTTGTTAATACCACAAATATTTTCCGCGCACTACACTGGCCCAATTCATTCCACTTTTAATCCACTCTGCGCTCTCTGTCTAACTTGATCCTAATTTCTTTTACATGTCTAGTTCAGATTGAGTTACTGATACAGGCTGGAAGGGGCTGGTGAGAAAGTTTTGCTACAACTTCTTACGTAAAAGTGATTCTGCTTTCCAGCATCTGGGGTGAGATTATTGCTTCTCCATGTGTTGGTAGCACGGTTAAGAAGGGCAGGCTGTGATGCAATAATTCAGCCGACTGAGTTTCACCGGTGCCCTCGGGTTACTGCATGTGAGTTTGGAGGTCCTTCCTTTGTCACTGTGGGTCTCCTCCCACAGTGAAAGTATTACCCATTTTTGATGTCATGCCCATGTAGAGTCGCTCTGTTCAGTATTCATGTGGGATGTGCGTTATAACTACGATGTTACATGGTTCTTCATTTGAGCTGAAAGTAAATGTGCCATATGGAAGATCATCCAGAACTGTTACAATAAGAAAGTACCTTTACATCTTTATTTATTTATTTTTATATTTTTGAACACCCACCCGATAAAGCTGCTCATACCATGACACGACGCGTCATCCTCACACACTACTCTTTCTGCTTCCAGAGAGCTTTTGGTTAATATTTTATCTGTTGTCTCATCCTTTTACTCTGCAGGATATCTCTGAATGCTAGCAGCCAGTCTCTTCTTTTCTTTGTCTTTCTGTCTTTTCTTTTTTTTAAAACAAAGGGACAGACATAAGCTGTTTAGTTGATTTGGCCCTCAAAGGACTGCACTTGCATCTTTGGTTAGGTAAAGAAGTCTGGCCACATGCAAACACTGTTTAAGGTTCCTGATAAGTGAACCAGTTATTGCACTATCAGCACATCGTTGTCAGCACACAAATGTTTGTTCATCTTTGGACTGTAATGCTGTCTGATTCCAGGGCTCGGCTCCACAGTTTTCAGATGATATCTTAGGGAGAATGTAACAAATGGGACAAGCGCAAAGTCCTGGGAAATGTAAACAAACTATAGCAGCGTGATAAAATGTTGCAGAGTTGGGTGACCAACACTGAGTTACATGATTTTAAGACCAAGCTGAAATCCCACTTCAAGGCTGTTAAGAAAAGGAAAACCGACTAATGCACTGGACTCTTTCTTTGCCTGTGCTTCATCTCAGTTTCATCTGTAATTTTGTTAACAGACATAAGTAGCATATGCACTAAAACATACTTCTATCTCAGCTTCAACACGTTGAAAGAATGAACTAACTAAATCCATGATGATTCGGTAGTAAATCATTTGATTTGTTGTTTCTGTTGTTTCTATTTACAATAATCATGTAGCCTATTGCTGTTAAAGGAGAAACCAATCTATAAAATAAAGAATAAATCATGTACAATAAATCTAAAAAATTAGGAAACCTAACTAGTAGAACTGGTAGAGCCTAAATAAGTTTCTGTCGATTAAAATATGTCATTTTAAAACAGATTAAATATTACGATTATGGTCTTGCCATTACTTAACCTGATGATGACATCACCCACCAACTCCAGACAGGTGCTGTGTCTTTTCTGATTCAATGCATCTTGATGATGCATTTTCCAATAGTTTCCAATTAAAAAAAAAAAAAAAAAAGACCACCAGGGAAGTAAATCTTCACAGCTTTCCTACATAGCAGACAAGCAAAGACTTCACAAAGATCCCTGGCTGTGTTTTCTCTACATCTTCATTGATCTAAATACCTTTGTAAACTAAAACTAAAAGTATCTGTAAAAGGGTGGTGTCTGTTGTATTAAAGGCCTATCATGTAACATGGAGACTATAATTAAGTGTCAGCCCTTTTCTAAGTCCAGTCTATTTAGGAGTGAGCTCCGTATTCATGTAAATCTAACTCAAATATAATACTGTGCCAAATCCTTGTGATACAATGCTGCAGGATTAGTACTGCTGTAATTCAGCTCATTGTGGTATTTACATGAGCCAGCCAGGTACTCTGATACTTCTTGAACACACCCCTTTCCACAATCCTGACTCTCACTGTTTCCCACTTAGCTCACAGTTGTGACTGGTTATTCTTAAACTTAATGTTTTCAGCCATACAGATCTTGAAATCCATAACATAGTTTAAACAAACACACACAAAAGAAACACAGATCCATCAGAAATGATTAATTTGAGTATACAGTAAGAGTCTTGAGTCACTGCACTAACCTTTGCCATGCATCCTCAGTCAAAGCATCAGCTCATCTCAGCTCGCTACAATCTGTTTATCTTGAAAAGCTGATGACGGAAGAGCTCCATACACCAAACACCCTCCTCCGGCCATTGAAAGGCAGCTGTTGGGCATACACCAGAGACTCATCTTCACACCTCTCCTTTTTCTTTATCTTGGTGTGCATTTTCAGTACCGTCTTCGTTTTTGTCTTCACCACTCACGCTGCCCTGGGATTAAACTGAGGCCAAAAGGAAATCATATTTGTCTTCCTGTAGGTTCCAAAGACCAGCAGACTGGCAAAGTCCACCTTGACAGTGATTGACAGAGAACAGCCCAAAACCTGTTCTCCTAAAGTTGTGGTACCTTTGAAAGAAAAAGTGCTGGCAGCAGCAAATCATGAGCCGTTCCACATTCCCATCGGTCTACTCCAATTCTCGCACCTGTTTTGGGTTAAATGGTTGCAGTGTGAAGTCCTGATGCAGGAGATGCAAACAAAAGAGAAATACGCACAAATAACCATCATGTCTGCAATGAATCAAAATCCCAGCTGGACACCTTAAGTCATTGTGTCAGAAGAAAGCTTGATTTCTGCTCAAGAAACATAATTTCCTGAGTTTAAAGAACATTTTAAACGGTGTCTTCAGTCTTTAGCTTAACACTGAAGACAGTTGTACACATTCAACAATGACAAACACACTCAACTTAAATAAGAGTCCAGTTTTGTTCATGCACTCACAGTAGCGTCTGTCATTTCTTTTCTATAAAGTTTTCTAGCTCACTCATTATGTTTGCTTTTTTTGGAAACACAATCGCTTTTTTCTGCCAAATTGAATTGCCACATACTTAAAATATCATCAGAGGAGACAACATGCTGATAGTGTTTACAGCAAGCTTAGAGATACTCGTGATTAAATATTTAGCCATTTAATGTGAAAGCTGCTTAGACCTTCAGTCTGGTACAGATGTTGTAATAAGAATAAAAGAGGTGGAAAAGTAACCAAGTTTGGTTGCATTGTGACTGACCTGTTTCACGGCTCAGTGACTTATCAAATACATACAGCATCACTGTCCACTGTCACGTACCTTTAAAAGGTAGATTCTGCACTATATCCCATATGAATGAGCCTACTGGTAGCAAATTCATCTTTAATATTGGCCATTTCTTTGATTTGTACTTCCCTTCACCCTTTTAAAAAAAAATAGAATTGCAGTTTTCTAAGGGAGATGTAGATGTATTTATTTCCCTAACTGCGTCAGTCCTATTCGGGGTCATGGGGTTGTAGTCTTTCTCAGCCGTCACTGGGTGAGAGGCGAGATGCAGGGTTCATCCCGGACAGGTTGCCAGTCCATCAAAGGCCTGGATTTGTAGATAAACTAAACAAATAAAGGTGCAGTTCATTTTCTTCATACCAAAATGCATATAACAAAGCTTCTGAGGGGAGAAAATTCTTTACACATCTTTTAGTACATGCTGAAGGGGATTTTTTTTTCTTTAAAAAAATTCTGAACAGTTTCTTGAAAACTTCTGAAAATCCCAACTGTGTTCATAAAAGTTTTCTTTTGCCTCCAACTGAAGCCAAGGCCATCATGAATCTGTTCAGAAGAGATGGCATGACCTCAAAGAAGGAGAAAGAGAAGGAGATCCGGTATGAGGACCCTCCAGATGGAGGCTGGGGTTGGATGGTCGTGCTGCACTGTTTTCTGGTATGTGGGATTCAAAAATAAAATAGTTCAAATAAACTTTATACAATATCAAATGAAAAATAGATTGACTGAGAGAGCTAAAGCTGGATCCCATCATTTCATAATCATAATCATTACATGCCCTCACTTATATGAATCTGTTGTATGCGTGTACTGCATGTCCTGGAGGCAGGCATGACTTACTGTGTTCTGAATATACCAAGTCATTTTCATTTGTGTGTATGTGCAGGTGAATGTCCTTGTGATGGGCACACTGAAGAGCTTTGGGATCTTCTTTGTGGCATTTCAAGATGAGTTTGGCGGTTCAGCAGAGAGCATCAGCTGGATAGGCTCCATCATGTCAAGTCTGCGTCTGTCTGGAGGTTTGAATAAAAACTACAGAAAGAACAAAAAACATCCATCACCACTTTATATTTCACCCTTTTAAGTCTTCATTGGGTCTGTAGATTGGGTTTTCCTCTGTATTGCTTAGATACTACATTTTAGAGGCTTAAGAGCCCCCTCCGTTTGACTCTGTTCATCTCTGTTCATCCTGTCCCACCTGTAGCACCCATTGCCTCTGTGGTCTGTGCCAAGCTGGGAGCCCGGGTGACCTCCATCACTGGGGCACTGCTTGTTAGTGGAGGCTTCCTCATAAGCATTTTTGCCACCAGTGTTGCATTTCTCTACATCAGCATGGGAATCATAGTAGGTGAGTTGAAATTTTGTAGTACGCTGAAAATAGTTGGATAATAGGGATGTCTGATAAACATCAACTTCAGTTCAGTGGCTGTGTTTTTTTTTCCCTCATGTTTCTATCACTGATAACCTAGTTTGGTCATACTAACCTTGTTTTTTGCCTCCCAGGAATGGGTTTTGCACTATTATACCAGTCCTTTTCAGTGGTAACAGCACTGTACTTCAGGAAAAGACTGGCAACAGCATATGCGATTGGGCGTTCTGGGATGGGTTTGACCTTTGCCCTCGCCCCATTCACCCAGCTACTTCTGGACCAATACGCTTGGCAAGGTTGGCAGGACAGATCTTGAAAAGAGCGTTTGCATGCCAGAATGTGTCTGCAGTATTTTAAACTCTGAGCTCTCTTTGTCACCCGTAGGGGCAATGCTTATTCTTGGTGGTCTCATGCTGAACTTGGTGGCTTCTGGGATGCTTCTGCGGCCGATCAACGTGAAGCCGCCTGTTTCAAACACTACCTCTTCCTCCATCCAAAAGAGTCCAGCTGTTTCCATCAAGAGCTCTGCAGAGAAGGAAAACTCTAAGAACTGCTTGAGCGGCTCTGCTCACTTAACCAATGGCATCACCAAATCAGACTCTCTTCCGTCCCCCACTCCACTTCATGGGGACACTGAGGACCAGGGCGGCAAACTTACAAAAGGACACGAGGAGCATTCATTGTACCCTGAACTGACCAGATTGGTCTTTGGTGAAGCTAATGGTCACGAGCCCCACCATGACTTGAGTCCATCTAAACCCATCACTCCAGACAGTCCAACAGAGCTCAATGGCAGTATGAACGGGTCCACCATTGCTGGATTGCCTTCAAATGCCAGCTTGCCAAGTGAGTTAACTGTCAGAAGAGCCAAAGTACTGGATTTCTCTTTGCTGAAGGACCCTTTCTTTTGCATCTACACTTGGTCATTGGTCTTCAGTCAGCTGGCCTACTTCATCCCCTATTTCCACCTGTCAGCGAGGGCCAGAACCCTGGGCATCGATGCCATGGATGCGTCCTTTATCATCTCTGTGGCAGGTGAGGTTCTTATAAATCAATAGCACCAATCTTTATGCAAGCTTAGCTTAGCATAAAGATCGGAAGGGCTGTGAAAATGTTTTTTTTTCTTTTTATAAATGTTTCAGGCTTTGCCATAAACATGTTACATTTGAGCTTCACAACAACAACAAAAAAAAAGACTAAAAGTTAAGGTTTTACATAAAGATGTGTCCGGTACAGCACAGAAATTTCCAAAAGTTTCTCTGCTGCTTGTTTTGTATGAGAAACAAAAGGATTATGACCTCAAAACGACTTGAGAGTTTAATGACAGGGAATAAAAATGATAAAGAAAGGAATCTATTAAAATTATGAAGACAGAGACATATCTGGTAAATGGCAGGGTCATCACATAGATAGAGTTTGTCAAGGTAAAGTTTAAGCAATATTCAGTCACACCTACAAATTGTATGGAAAAGATGGACGTAGCCACCATGGTGTCGTCCACAGGTTAACTAACTGCTAGTTTGATACTTCGGTACTCAGTTATCATTAGGTTTGTGTCTTTGGGGCAAGAAGTGACCTCAAATGAACATGAGGTTCAGAGTAGGGAATTCTCACAGCCTTGAATCAAAGCAACCGGACTTCTTATTGTTGGGAATTGAAGATGTTTCACTTTCCATCAAGAGAGCTCCTTCAATTCAAACCAACTGGTGAGAAGTTTCCGCTTATATGTCGTTGAAGTCAAGTGCAAACCACTGGCCCTCACATCACTCCTGTGGGTTGTTCAAGCCTTTAGTCTGCTATAATGCCGACCTTGCACCTGATGATTTTTTTTTTAGGATTTTTTTTATAGGAGCTTTCGCTGTCTCTCGTACATTTCCAGAGTTGGGTTGGGTAAAACCGCCGTCCTTGAGTTCCAGTCCATTCCTGTGACCCCAGTCATTACGTGTAATGTGGCAAAATCCAAGCAAATCGGGGGTGGTCTTTTCTGCACCTTCAAACTGTGATGCTTCATAACTCATTTTGTGTGAACAACCAATTAGGAGTGTTGTTACCTTTTCAATCACAAAGAAATCTGGACATAATTGCAGAAACAGTGACCTCATAAGATCCCCGGTCTTTAGTCTGTGACTGAAGACGCTAGAGAGTATCTTTTTAAAGTCCCTCTCAAGTTAGAGTATAGATGGCAAAAGATGTTTTACTGGTTTTGGTCACATGAGTGTTAATGGTTGTGAAATTGTCTGCATTGGTGATCCAAAGCTGTATTATAAGTTTTTGGACAAGTTAAAACTGAGGTCTTCTCCTTGGTTTAATGGGTTTTTTTCCATTTCATGGCTTGTTCTACTTTTCTCTTTGTGTCTTCTGTCCAAAATGTGTAATTTTTTTTACCCCAACAGCATGCTCCTTATCCCTGAGATGCAGGTGAACCACAGAATCTTGATCTCACGAGCTGAACCATGTTTTTCTGAAGTTGTTGTTTAGTTACTCCAATGTGAAGGTCTGTGAGCTTCTGACGGCACTGGATTAACATGTTTGGAGAAGATCTTTTTGAGATTCCCACACTCCTGCTACATATGAAATGACAACATTTTTGCAGCTCTTTTTCTTTTTCTCTGTTTTGTGATGAGGTATTATTTTCCAGATTTCTCAGCTGACTTGACAAAAGCCTAGTTTCAAGATGTTTTGAAGTTCTATTATTGCCGTTGCTTTGTTTCTAGAAATACAATATGTAGTTATAGGTGTGGGAGTTGAAGCCACATACTTAAAGCTGAGATTTACATGCTTTGGGACTTACAGATTAATGCATTAAGAGACCATTGTCTAAATAGATCTAATAGACTATTTAAAAAGTATGAAATAGAAAAGTTTTTTCCTCATTTGTTTCTTTGGATTGTCTTCTGCTTCAGCAGCCTCTTTTTCATAAAAAAAAAAAAAAAAGTTGATAACAGCTTTGAAGTTAAATCTCTCATTGTGATTTAAATACCAAAGATTATCTAAATGTAATGTGTGTTTTTTGCACTGGTCAAATATGATTAGATTTCCCCTTGCTGATATTCAATAGAAGTCAAAAGTGACTGGTTCTGTTGATTTTAGTTCAACACAAAGGCAGTCAAGCAGGTCTTAGAGAGCTTCAGGGAGTGCTGATTTAACAGACAGTGAACTGCTGCCTGCATGTCTCTGAATGTGACTTCTAGAGGAGTTTTTTTCTGAGAATCTGAGGAGGTTGGTTCAGGTTTCTTTCAGGCTGAATCTCAGAAGTGATGCAAAGAAATGTTCAGTCAACTTTTAAGCATTAATTATTTGCAAGCTGCTAAGACTCTGCAGTCTTATGTAATGAATGCGCTTACATAAAGGCTGAACTTTACTCCACTGGCCAGGACAAGTGGGTTCAGCAATATGCCATTGATGTGCTCCCTCCATATGACCAGAAAAAAAGACTTAATGTTTTGACCATCAAACACATGTAGATGTAAATCTGTCAGTGCTTGTTCAGGCCTGGTGAATAATTAAAATGAGAATGTGGTTTCAATCACGTCTGTTTTAAAACATTTAAAATAATCAAAATATGTACATTTAAAGTAGTTATCTGTCAGTAGATAGGCATATTTAGCATTACCGTTCATAAAAGTAGATTTTGAGAGTCAGAGAAAGAGAGAGAGAGAAAGAGAGACTGCATTCATAGATGGATGGATATTTATATATATACCTATATATATATATGTGTATATATATATGTTTATATAT
>JAOWBL010000022.1:6325501-6338149 GCA_028564865.1 Zenarchopterus dispar | reverse complement strand
ATATATGTGTGTGTATATATATATATATATATATATATATATATATATATATTTATATATATATATATATATATATATACATACATACATACACACACACACACACATACATATAAAATGATGAGTAGTTGCTGACATGTACTTGTGCAGATTCTTTTAATACTTCTGCTGATAAAGGCAAAGCTCCTTTATTGCCATGGATCACACACATTGCAAATCAGAAACTAATCAATATTAATCAAAAACTTTAACTTTTGAGCTAAAGTAGCTATCTAATGTAGCGAGAGGAACAACTCAAGTTTTCTGGGCCATAATGAAGTAGATGTAAGTTTCTAAACTGTAATGAAGGAGAAGTGACAATGAATGTTGACACATTATACTTAAGATAAGACTTTATTATACTATATTAAATTAATATATTTTATGATTATGTTTGAACAAGACCTTTATAAACCACGGTTTTCTCACTGGCTACATACTCACCTGTATTTGTATTGTTTTGTTTTGGTGTGTATAGTATTAGTAGTTTAATGTTACTGGGAGCTACAAAACTTGCTAAGTATACCATTTTTTCACCTGAAATTAAGGATTTAGCAGCAGTACTTAAACTAATTTTAATTTCATTTCCATTTACTCATCTGTCGTGTATTTTGGGATCAATGTTAGCAAAGACTTCAAACTGAATGTGATTAGAAAAAAAGGTCTACATTTTAGTTAAAAATGTTTTGCAACTTTAATTTATTTTATTTAGCTATCTCTTGATGTAATAAAATTAACATTATATACAATATTGAGAGAAGTAGATGCGTCTGTTATCTTTTAGTGATATCGGGGTTCATACGTCCAAGAATAATTATTGGAAATAACCTGCAGGACGACTTGGGCTAAAAATAAAACGGCACTATTTTGCAAGTTTTCTAGGAAATCATGTGGTGTTGACATTTTATACTCACCACTGCTGCCTAAGCCAGTGATACAGTCATGGTAGGCAGCACTTGTCCAATTACTCACCATGACGCTGTCGCTGTGCACCAGTCACACAAAGATACCTGCTTTGTCCTGAATGTCTGGCAGCAGACTGCGAGAAGAAAACTGGCGTGCTCCGTGGTCCTCAAGATGTAGTAAGACGTCCTCCTCAGCACAGAACACTGACTTTACTTTCACACTAATGTGTCTAAAATGGATGGAAGTAGGGAATGGAAAAACTTTCTTTCCTGCGCAAATAGGCCTTAGACTTATAACGGGGATTGGGAAAGTAAACTTGTCTCCTAGAACGTCTCTGAAGAGCATGATCCACTGCATGGACTCCATCCAGCGATGGCAAAACGAGTAAACAGCACGGCCTGTTCATGATTCGTTTCCATGCTGCAGCGGACGTCAGATGACGACAGGATACAGCTTCAGAAGAGGAAACCCGCATCTTCACTCGTCTCCTCGGAGAGAGTTCAATCAGAGGAGAGCACAAAGACGGGGGCAGGCAATATTCCTAGCTGCAGTTTGAGTCAATCCTCTTCCCTGGTATAAACGTGATACAAGTCAAATCAAATCGTAAGTGGGCAAAAGTTTAACAAAAACCAATGAGCTGAGTTGTTCAGCTGGGTCTCTGCAGGACGTGTGCTTGAATCGTAGATGCTATGAAAATTTCAGAGTTGTGTCACTCACAATCTCCCCAGTGGAGTGTGTGACAGCCACTGATGAGCCTCCCACGCCTCTTATTCAGAACCAGGAAAAAAGCGCATGAAACCGTTAGCATAACGACCACAGAAGACAACAGGATACTGGCACGTGGAACTCCAGCCCTCGCTTCCCAGACTGCACCGCTGCATGAATCTGCTTCACACTGCAAACTGGACTCTGGCTGAAACAAGGGCATGCAGACGCTCCTCCATCCTGATCAAGTGTTTGCATGACGACAGGCACAGTTGAGTGAGGAAGCAACTTATGATGGGCAACTTGGGAGATCAGAACTTGCCTGTAAGAAAACAGTGAATCCTCGCACGAAACACGGGTCTCTCCTCACTGGAGCTAAAACAATTTGCGAACCGTCTCCACTCTTGTGAGAAGGAACAGAATTTCAAGTGACAACTCCTTCGAAATACAATAAGGTATTGCAGCTTGTTTCTTCAATTCACTTCCATCGAAGAAACACGTTTCCCTTCAAATGAACAATTTATTGATATTCGGTCACATTTAGTGCCCAAACGCACTTGCAGGTATGTGAACAGCTTCACATGGGCACTATGGATTTTCCTTTTCCATGACATCAAAGCGTACATTGCTCAATTTTCCATTTAAAACAGAAGTCATCACAGGTGCTGATGGGCTACACAACTTTAAGCTGCCTCATCAGGGAGGACTTACAAACACTAGGGTGCCTTTTCTGCTGAGGTTTGCAGCTCTGCATTCCTCTCCTCAGGAGTCCAAAGATGCAGTGGGTGAGATGTTCGTGTGTACAACAGTTTTGCCACATATGAATATTTTCAGTACATATGAAATCAAAGTCATCAAATTATAATTCATAGTGAGTTACTATTGCATGACCAACATACAATGGCTAAACAATATATGGTAAGTAGGCCTTGGAAAACTGTTGGCAAGCATAAGTAGGAATACTGTTAAAAATTTAGAGCTCTAAAATTTAACTAAACATTTACTTTTATAATACATCTAAAACCATAAAACTGCACATACCTACTAACTGATCAAACAGCAGGTTTGTCACATTTTACTGATCTGGATTATTAGTGTAATTGTTTTACTTACTGGTTTCAGGCAAATAAATGAAGCAGAATTTCAAATAACACAAAACCCTTTAGGCTTTTCATCCACTACTACTGAAATTTTCAATAAATCACAATGCACAGCCATTTGAAGAAAGGGATACACTGAATGAAATTAAATGAAAATATATGTATGAGAAAGCTGTTAGTATTTGCTTTACTAAGCTTTGTCTATGTTATGAGCTGTTCCCTGGGCAAATGTTTTACATGTTGGTATTCAGCCTTCCACACATTGTTGACATGAAAATTTAGATTTACCCGCAGACAAAAACTTAAGTTACCTCATCTATGCTGCAATTTGACATCCCAATTAAGAAAAACACAATACAAAAGCACTCAAACCAAGATACCGAAAATAATTTGTAACTTTCTTTATCTGACTTGACACTGTAGGCAAATGAAATGTATGACCTGTATCTAGAAGCTTTAACTGGTGATCTTCATGTAATTTTCTAACTTTGACACTGCACACAAGCAACCCAAAGTGAGTTTCACTGAAATCAAAACACGATGCACAACTCTTTTTGTTAAGAGCATCACACTCCATTCAGACTTTCTGAGCTTATTTCCAATCGATTAAATATTGGGGACATTGAACTGTAGTGTAGTCAACTGGAGGAGAGTTGTGCAAAATGTTTCAACTTCAAAATGTTGACAGTTTTTTTTTTTTCTTCACCAAAGAGATCATTCACTACTCCTAATTACTCCACTATTCGTTTTGAGTTTGAAAACCATAAATACTCACTTTTGTTTTAATCATTCAAAAGGTATTAATAATTGACAAATCACTACAAGTCAAGACTCATAAACAGGAAGCCTTGACATCCTCGTGTACATATCTGGGAAGGAAATTATCACAACACCAATAGTATATGCTGGGTAAAACAGATAAAAGTTGGCAAAAGTGGCCCAGAAACAAAGATTACTTTAAAAAAAAAAAAAAAAAAAAGTCTCCTTTCCAAGTATGGTAAATGTGGCTAGAAATACCAGTATTATTATTTTTTGTAATGAAGGTGTTATTGAGTAATCCTTGGCAGTTGAATTTTTTTTTTCTTGTTGAGCAACTGAATGGGAAATACTTTAAACCCGTAAATGAACCCAAACATTTTTCTGTGTAACTTAAGACGCTCATGAATTAAAATGGACTTAAATTGATTAAGAGGAATTCTTCTTCCAACAATACAGTATTTATCTGTGTTACAGAACTGTCCGAATTACAGCAATTTTGTCACTGTGATCAAATTCACACACTCATTGAAACGTTATTTTCAAACACTGTCTTCACTGTTTGTCCTTTTAGTGGATTACATGGCAATATTCAGACACTCGAGAACCATGTTTACTTTACCCCAAGATGCAGAACACACAGCATGCAATAATTACTGACATACAGCAGATTTTTCTTTTTTTTTTCTTTTTTTTTTAAAATTCCACTTGAACTTAGCGTATTGTGATTTTTTTTTTTTTTTTTTTTTTTTCAAGATGCTCCACGAACTACAATCATGACCAGATAGTCCTCTTCACTTTTTGCCAGAGCTTTGGCAGAGGAATCCAGGAACTGCTGGGAGAAATCACAAGGGGGGAAAGCATGAAGAACCCCTGTGTTGTCTTTATCCCTGCTCCCTCCCACAGGCAGGCTGATGACTCCAGCTGCTTGTTTTTGGTTGAGGTAGGACACAAGGTTGCGAAGCGGCCGCTGTGTTGAGGCTGTAGGGTCAGATGCAGATGAATCCTCTGCTGTTCCAGGAACTGCCAACAGGATCGCGTAGCCTCCGGGACCTGCCACCTTGATACGTCGGGACACTTCGTCGAGTTTGGGTTGGTCCAGACGGAGACGCTGCGTGATCTTTAACTCGCTCACCTGCCTTCCTGTTGTGCTGTCAATGAGGAGGTCACTTGCTACATTGTGGTCACCTTCCAGCAGGTGCATGCTGGCTGGAAAGTTACTGTTTTTCAGGAGCAGCATACCACGCCACGCCAAACTGAGTTTGGTACCGTCAAGCTTTGATGGCTGACCTCCTTTGGAACTGCTTTCAGAACGTTCTCTCTTGGTGAGCCCTTTGCCACCATCAGCTAGCTTGCGCTTGCGTTCTCCAAGTGTCAAAAGACTACCAGAAGGTCCCTTGTCAGAGAGACTCTGACTTTTGAGCCTCCGTTCAGTCCCGCCTCTTTCCAAGCTACTGTGCCGCTCTCTTGGTGGAGAAGCTGTGTCACCCCTCATAGGACGCTCCGAGTCACTGAAACGGCCTCCATCCCTGCTGCTTCCTCCAGGACTGCCCTCTGGAGAAGCCCGCCTCCGTCTTACTGTCCTTTCAGTGCTGTCAGGAGAGTGGTCTAGGTGGCGTCCGTCCTCCATCACGCGCCGCTTCCGTGCAGGTTCTCGTCCTTGTAGCTCTCGTTCCAAAGACCAAGGCTCACGGGCACGCCGGTCCCGTTCCAAATGCTCCAGAGGCTCAAAAGGTGACGCCCGTACCCGTTCACGAATGGCTGGGTTGGGCCACTCAGCTCCAGGAAATAGCTCTCTGTCTCTAAAGTGAAGCGGCGGTGGAGTCCGGTCTCTGACCCTTAGAGGTTCAGGTGTTGCACGGTGGACAAAAGACTCAGCCACCATGTCAAATGGTGGTATAGGAAGAGGCTGCAGGAATTGCTGCTGGTATCGATGCTCAGTGTCTGCAAAGTCCACTCTAAGTCTTCTTTCTGGTCCTCCCAAAGGGAAACCCCTCATGTGTGTCCATGCTGCTTGTGCAGCGTCTAAACTTTCATACTGAATGTAGGCCCAAGTGTCACCCTTTCTGTAGTCAATGGTCCTAATAGTGCCAAAGCGATCAAACTCTCTGGCAAGGGCAGCTAAAGGAACCCAAGGCCCAAGTCCACCCACCCACAACCGTGTGGTGGGAGTTGCTTTCCCATAACCTATCTTAATTGGATTTCGACCAACTATTTTGCCAGACATACTAAGCTTGGCTCGATGAGCCATGTCAAGGTTCTCAAATTTCAGAAATCCATATGTACTAGTTTGTCCTCGGGTGGGTCTCTTTATGTCCACTTCTGTAATGACCCCAAATCTGTCAAAAGCCCTCCTCAGGTCCGCTTCTGAAACAGTTATGTCCAAATTCCCTAAAAACAACGTCCTATTTGCTCTTTGGTCATCTTCGGGAGATATAAAATCCTCTTCACGAAAGGCTGCTCGCTCTGCAATAAAAGCTGGACGTGCCCTGGCTTCAAACAGGGCAAACTCCCTGTCCCGCTCCAGTTCTCTGGGTAGAGGTGGTGGAGGAGGAGGAGGGAGCCGTCCCAGAGCAAGCTGCTGCAGCCGGTAGTCTCTGTAGCCGAGCCCCGTGGGCGACAGGGGTCTCGGCAAATGTCTGTGACTTTGAGCTGCAGTGTACAACTCCCTCTCCACGGGAGAACGGCTCCTTCTCCTGTTTATATAAACAGCGTCGATCTTCAGCGGCCGGTCGTACAGCACAAGCCGACCTCTGGCGTGTTTCGCAGCTCTGGCGTCCTCCGGTTTCCTGAAGTTAACGAACGCTATCCGCTCGTCGTTGCTCCGGCTTATTTTAACGCTCACGTCGCCGAATTTTTTGAATTCGTGAAAGAGTCCGTCCTCTATGTCCTCGTCGCTCAGTTGAGTGCCAAGATCGCTGATTTTGAGGGTTTTGTACTCACTCTCGGGGTTGGGCGGCTGGACACGCGGCTCCCCCCGCGCAGCAGCTCTGGGTGAAGCTAAATCCATTGTCAGGCTCAGACTGTGGTTTTTACCGACCGAGCTAGCAGCAGCAGACTGACAGTTGTGATTATTTCCAGCCCGGCTGTGACCGTCGAAGTCTCTGTCTCTTTTTTCACCAAGAAGACTCCGTCTTGCGGAACCGCCGTCGCTTTTGGTGGAACTATTCCCATTATTACTCCCACTGGAAGCGGAGAGAGCCCCCATTTTCTTGCTGGCTGGGTGGCATCCTCCCCTGTCTCGAATATCGTCCAAGGCCCGGGAGCGTTTTTTTATCGGCGACCGCTCTTTACCTTTCATTTCAGCCCACGCGGAGACGACCCCTGTGGTACTCGGCCTCTTCGTAATATTTCTGCAAATTACTGCAGAAATTTACTAAAACAGTAAACGGATTTATTTACTGACCCTGCGGCAAAACAACAACAGTCGCCATTTTGTTAAGACTGGCATGAAAGCCCGCCCCTTCTCTCTGATTGGCTGAAAAGTGAGCGGAGTCTCTAAAGCGTCTGTCAATCATCCATTGTGCCGTTAAAATGGGGTTTTGCAAACAAAACAGTTAGATATTCTATACCATGCACGACAAACAAGTAAATAAAAAATGTCATCAGGCTCTGACAGTACTTTGATATGGTCAGACAAATGTTAAGATCATATGGACAAATATTTATATGTATCAAAATACAGCTTTAGGATGAAAAGGGCTATTTGTATGAATGTACAATTCTTGGTCCATTCATAGTCTTGTATGTCTTACTATACTTAGTATACTAGTCTAACAATACTTTCACATTTTGTGACTTTTCTGGGATCCCTATCATATGCAATTAAACATCTTGCCACGAGGTGGCAGCAATCGAACAGTATTTTAAAAAATATCAAATACATGTTATTGGTTGACACGGCGTTCCTCAGAGATTACGAAGGAGGCGTTTGTTATACATGTTTGAATTCACTTTAACTGGACAGATTCTAGAGTATTGTGTTTAGATTGTAAAATTAATAGGTTACTTTACAATACATTAAGGTAAAAATATTTTGGTAATTTCTTTGGAGGCATGAATTCAAAACAGGCTTTGAATACTCCTCTAACAACTGGCCTTTACATGAGTAATTTTAGATAAGTTTTTTCATAAAGCATAAAAAACAAAACTACTTCTGTTTGAGGTAGCTGTTTATATCTACTACGTTTTAAACCTTTTATATTTGCATGCTGTCAATATTCATCTTTCCTGTAGAAGACAAACTACTAAAAATTTCTTCTGATAAATTTCTGCAAGTATCAAAAGACTTTTATAACAGAACGTGTAGAACGTCACTCATGTGTTTGTTGTAGAGCTGAGGTCACAGTGTGCATGCACATTATTTAGCTTTTTGGGTCTTGATAAATAAAATTATCTGTTGTGTCATTGAGGTCTGGATTATTTCTACTGAGATCATAGTTAAGAGCAGCGGTCTGCTGGCAATTATGCAATTTCTCATGATTATCAAATCATAATTTCACCACATAAATGAGCAATTGACTATAATTCTTCAAATTATAGGCTTCCAATGAACAAACAAATGTATGCAAACTGTTTCCAGTTCTGTTTAATACAACACATTTTTACTTGATAATGTCCTTTATACTTTTAAGAAAGTAAGTAAGGATAAAAGCTATCATCTGTGATGTCTTTGTTTTCCTAAAGATGGCTGTCTCCTCAGGTCCTCATCCCTCCTGACAGAGTTTCTTATCTCCAGCACTTAATCTGGGATTTAATCAGGAGGGACTGCAGTAAGAGCTGTGGTGTCCTCCAGCCTGGCTGGAATTTGAAGCTGTGGGTGTGGAAACTGTTTCTGATGGGTTTAGGTATTCTTTTATTAGAACCACATGTTACAGAGGCTCTCAAAAAACCCAGCGCAGAGAGACGGGATCATTGCTTATCGACTCTAAGCGTGGCTGTCATAGTGAAGCGCACTATTCCCCCTGAATTCATATCCACTCTACATGGCTTTGTCCATCAAACTCTTCTTAATTTAGCTTTTACCCTCTGTCTAGCACACATTGGGCATTTTTTTCTCATCTGAATACTTAATTTAGTAATATCCCTAGATAGAAATTTACCATGCGATTTAATATTTCCTTGAAAACTGGTGTAAAGCAAAACAAAAAGCTACAGCATTTCATATTTTGTCTTTTTTCCTTTCTTTTCTTTTTGCTCAGAAAGGGCACCAAATAATTCAAGGCGAAAATAATTCAGGCTGAGATTGTCATATTTTTAAAAATGCCATCTATCCACCCACTCACCCTCCACCACCCCCCAAAAATTAAATAAATAATCAATAAAAGCTGAATTAAACATCTGATATAAACTGAGGCCTTTATTATTGGTCATATATATAACACACCAGACATAAAACAGTGACTAATAATAAGATAATTACATTTTTTTTTACATGCTTAAATAAATGTTCCCTTTCGGTCCCAGGATTGTAATGTTGAACTAAAGTGGAAAGTAAGCCACATTTAAATATATTGATTTTCATGCAAGATTCTAAAGTTTCCCTCAATTCCCCATTACTCCAACATGTTCTTAATTGGAAAAGTCCTCAAATTTACTTATATAAATTTAAAGAGGAAATATTTGAGCCGTACTGTGTGGGGTGTGTACATCTGGGACTGTTTATCGTCGTGAATGTAACATGTTTTGGCTCAGTCAGTGCATAGTTGCCACTTGGTACTCTGGTGGTCATGTGGGCCAGGAGAGGATGCTGCCTGGCTCTTTGGCTTTCATCCGGAGTGCCACCAAGCTCGTTGGTTTGTAGTCGGTCTCTGGTCCCTCAAGTGAAGGGGGCCCGAGGCCTCCCGGGAAGGTATGCAGTGAGTAGAGGCCGTTGATGCTCGGATGGTGAGGTGGGTGGTGGTGTGGGTGGCTGGGGGAAGTGGGCATGCCCATGAAGCCCTGCAGGTTGCTGTGGTGATGAGAATATGGATTCATGCAGGATGAAGGCATGGAGTCAGCGCCGAGGACACAGCCAGCACCTGATGCACTGCCACCCCCTGGAGCTGCACCGGGCCACAGGTTACCCTGCATCTGGTTGGAGAAATTAAGGTTGGGTCATTGTTGGAATATGGTGGAAGATGGGAATGTGACACATATTTTATCTGCAAAGGTCAGGTAAATGAAAAACAAACAAACACAAAATGCAGAACATGTTTGATCTGCCATGTCCAACCTGGTATGCATCATGGCGAGGGAGAAGAGAAATGTCATATGTAGCAGCAAAATGGTTGCGAACCTCCTGCATCTTCCCATAACGTTCCCGTTTCCTCCATTTGGCTCTGCGATTCTGGAACCAGACCTTTAAAATAAACAGTATAACAACATATTACTATGAGACAAAACAATCCCGTTCAAATTTTAAACCTTTTTTTATTCTTTTTTTTTACACTTTTGATGCGGTTCCCCAACACACCTGAACCCGAGCCTCAGTGAGCTCCGTCCTCAGCGCCAGTTGTTCACGGGCGTACACATCAGGATAGTGTGTCTTCTGAAAAACCTTCTCTAGCTCCTCCAGCTGAAAGGTGCTAAAGGTAGTGCGATTGCGGCGCTTTTTGTTTTTCCCTGATAGGTCGATGGAATCAGCAATAGAGTCCCCTTGTATGCTGCCCGGCTCCTTCAGCTTTCCACAGCAGTCAGTGTCAATCCCAGGGTAGCCCAGGGTTTTCAGAGCTCCTTTCTCTCTGCCTGAGGCAGAACAGACAAAAAAGTACATAGTTATACTCCACAAGTGAATGATGACACTATGTGGCAATTGCTGTTCTAAACTATTCTTATTACATTTTAACATTATTTAACCTTTATTGTGTCAGATTTTGTGTTCACTTAATTCTCTGGAACTTGTTTTTGCCTTTTTAAAGTACAAACATGCTGCCCTAGAAAGGAAAAAAAACTTCCTGTAGCTTCCTGTAGTTAGATTAGAATTAGTTTAAACTCATAAACCCTATTTGCAAAATTGCATAATGGTTTATAGGTTAACACTGACAGAAATATATGCCTGGAACAATTGTAAGTATGTTTTTCAAAATTGAAAAATGAAGACAATCTACCTTTTTAGAAAAGGCCAGAGTTGAAATCGTCATTTATGTGCCTCGATTCAAAGGATTATTGATCATCTTGTTGCTTCATGCTGCAGACAAATAAACTAAAGTTTTCTGTTTGTTTACTTGTTTTTTGTTTGTTTGTTTGTTTTGTTTTGTTTTTTTAATCCTGCAATCCTTCACTTTCACTTTACTCGGGGGACACACAGAGTGGGAAAAGTTCTCACACCAATTCCTTAAATTAAATCAGGCTTTCACATTAAACACTATTTGAGAGCTTTAACTGTAAAATCATGAATGTCAGTTTGTTCCACTTTGATTCACAAATTCCAGCTGACACAATAATAAATCACATATGCTTGAGCAAAATCTCACACACAAGTAAAGCTAAATTTGTATTTAATAAGCCCAGACACCCCATATCTGGGAAGGTAAAACTCACTTAGCTGGTTTGAATCAAACCTGTGGAGCAAGACATGATTTGATAGTGATAAGGCAAAAAAAGACACCTTTAGTGTCACCTTCACCTGAATTTCCACAGTAAACTTTAGTGGTCAGCATAGGACGCATCCGACTCTGACTTGTAGGCTACAACAGATTTACGACTGTCATAGAGCACGATTGTTTGAATTAATAGCATAGTTTCTTCTTCTTACATTGAGTAGAAACAGGAAAGCATTATTATCCTTCCTGTTAATTGACCATGAAAACAGCAGCTCCCTCCTGCAGTGTTTTGTTGTTGTTGCTCGAGTTCATTATGTTTATCCCTGCACTCCTAAAGTTACTCTCTATCTGCAGGCACTCACTACTCTGCTGGCCTCTAAACTCAATATTGGATCCAACAGAGAACATTGTGCACTGCAATATTAATTTTCTTGTGTCCATTAAATCCAACTGAACACTGCAAACATTGTCAGCAGCAAACTGGGACCACAGGACAGCGAGCATGCTTTTAGCTTGTCAGGCACTCATCAGCTCTGCTTCCACTTCAGTGTCGCGGGAGATCAATGTGACTAGAAAGAAGAAAGGAAGGAAGGCAGGAGTGTGGAGGAACTTTTCTAATACTAAATTGTTGTGATGGATATTTCAGCAGCATTGTTCCAGGTCTCTCGGACTACACATTTTAACCCT
The DNA here is from genome assembly GCA_028564865.1 of Zenarchopterus dispar. NCBI lineage: Eukaryota > Metazoa > Chordata > Actinopteri > Beloniformes > Zenarchopteridae > Zenarchopterus > Zenarchopterus dispar. The sequence goes on along the minus strand of JAOWBL010000022.1, from coordinate 6,326,433 downwards.
GGAGAACCCACAGGGTCAAATTTGACCACCATTTTTTGTTGACACCCAATGTAAAAAAAAAAAAAAAAAAAAATTGTTGTTGGGTTCTCCAGGGTTAAGTTTATATACGTGTGCTTTGGACTTTAAAAGCTTAATGCGTCCTTACTGAATATAAAATATTTACATGTTTTAAATCACTCTGCTAAAATTATTATACATAATACATATTTAAATGTTAAAAATATATTGAAGTAATGTCATCCCATAAAAATAAGTTTTAATTTATGATTTTTTTAACATAAAAGTAATAAATAAAATAAGATATTACATTTTCCCTGTTTTATTTATTTACTTTTTTTGTGTGTAATGTATTATCAAGACTGTGGCCGACAATGTTGTTATTAAGAAGAATCAATGATTACAAATCGTTTTTATCCTAAGCAGAGATTTTAGCATATGTTTTAAAACAGCAAATCACTTCTGAAAATAAGTAAAAATATAACAAATTAGATGGGGGTGGGGGGGTAATACAGCTTTTTTTGGAAAGACTGATCTGTCTTTTGTCATGTGAAGAAAGTCTAAATTCAGTCATGCTGAAAAAAGTTTAAGTATAAGAATGTTATTAACAAATTATTAAATTGATAAATCAATTTCAATAAATGCACAAATTAAATGTGTTGGTGAAAAATATGTGTTAATGTACCCTTTGTGTAAATGACTGAGAATAAGCAATAATTAGAATAATTAGATATAAAGCTTTAATGTGTAGAGATGGTCAAAGAGTTTTCTTGGTCTGTGCCACCAAGACTGAACTTTAACCCACCACAGACAAAACAGGAAGATGTGTCCCCCTTTTGAAGATGCAGGAGCCCAAACTCCCGCGCACACGCGCACACACACACACATGTGTGTGTGTGTGTGTGTGTGTGTGTGTGTGTGTATATATATATATA
>JAOWBL010000022.1:6312796-6325401 GCA_028564865.1 Zenarchopterus dispar | reverse complement strand
GACCCGTGAAAGGGGTCTGGTGTGTGTGTGTGTGTGTGTGTGTGTGTGTGTGTGTGTGTGTGTGTGTGTGTGTGTGTATGTGTGTGTGTGTGTAAGAGAGGGAGAGATTAACTTTTTTTTTCTTTTTTTTTACTGCTTCCTCTGCCTTTATCTTTATACAATAAATTTAAAAATAGAAGATTTATCACCAAGCATCAAAATATTCAGGGGAGTTTTAAGTTGGGATAGCTGTTTGACCTCCTAAGACCTGGTTCAAAAAAAAAATTATGTATTTATTTTTGTTGCTTTGGACCCTGTTAAGAAAATAAATTTTATGACATAGACAACAAAATGTGTGATGTCCACATGTGTATGCCTCAATACTTAGGAGGTTAAAACATAGACAGTAAACAGAAAAGAGGTCATTTGGACATGATTTAAGCCTGACATCAATCAAATATCATGTGTCGTATATGAAAATTTTATTAGATTAAAAATGCTTTACTTGCACATTTTAAATTTGATGTTTTCAGCACATTTGAGTGAAGTTACGAACAACGGCACTGTAGCATCTCAGTGGTCCAAGACTTTTTTTTTTTTTAGACCTTTGATATCAAGCTAAATTTTTTAAATATGCCAAGTCTGAACAACAGTCAGGCCAGTTTCGTATGCCGTTGTGATATCTGCAAACTGTTACACAATCCACACATTCTACACACTTTGAGGAGACAAACATTATCTTAAATCAATGAACTATTTGGCTGCACATTCCTTCACACAATGTGTAACAGATTACTCAGCGTTCTCTTTCTCAAGTTTTTGAAACAACTTGCTGGCATAAAATCACAAATAAAAGCATCTTGTTCCAAAAATCTTAAATGTTTACTGTGAATAATCTATTGTATACTATTGCTATACTATGTATTTTAAACGATCTGCAAATAAATGTATTCTTAAACAAATATAATGCTTAAATGATGATTAAAAATAGTTTTTCTCTATATATTAAAACATGCTTGGTAGGAGTTTTTAAAATATATTTTTAATATTTTGTGATGAAAAGAATGGAAATAGACTTTTATGCAAACTTGAATAAAATGACATTAAGTTCTGGTAATATCTGCAGGTGTGATGGGGAACCTGAGTGAGAATGAGGGCTATATTCTGGGTAACCTCATTGTGACGGTGACAACTATCTTGTTGACGGTCTACTTCCTGGTGTGGCAGACCTACGTGATGCAAGCAGATGTGATCATCAGCAGCATCTTACTTGTCATCTATGGGCTTGATGGAGTCTTGACTTTGAGCACTTTAGCCCAATTTGTCAAGTTGGTTCCACTTTCTTTACTTTTTACATTTTAAAGCATCTTGAAGTGTGTCATAACACTGAAGTGATGATTGACCCTGTGACCCACTGATCAAATGATATATTTTACTTTATTATGTACTAGCTGTCTGTTGCAGCTTCCCATGAAATAAAGGTGATGTTTTATCTTATTTCTCCCAAAGATGGAGCTCAGAGAAACTCCCTCAGAAATCAAAACAAACCTGATATTAAGAGTGAATAAAAATCATGCCTGCTGGTGCAAGCTTCAAACTGAATGACAGCATTTCACAAGTGTCGCTGTATTTTAATTTATTTTTAAATTTATTTTTATCGTTTTGAAGTTTGGCTCAAAAACTCACAAGAAGTTCTTACTTGCACAGAATGATCTTCTATGTGGTGGTACCCATCAGTGTTTTTAACCTCAAAAGTCTTGACAGCTAGCAAGACTTGCTTTTATTTTATATGATCAAAGTCTTTAATAAGCATGCTCACATGTAGAGATAAATTATTGATAGGCTGGTACATTACTGCGTCTGGAGTCAAACATAGACAAACCACTTCATTATCTCACAAAGAGACCGGCCCACAAAGGAGGCTCCATTTATTTTGATTGACAAGATACGTTGACGTAATTAGCATCTCATATGTTTGTTTTGAAAGGCCTGAGGGCAGTGAGCTTTTCTTTTGTTCATGTGATTGTTCATGAATGAATTAAACCCTCGTTCCTTGTAGGACTTGTCTGAATTATTGATATGGATGGCATTCAATCAAAGGATACCGAATACCTTGTAGAGTGCCGTCCCATCCTCAGATTTTCCTTCCAAGATGGGTACAAAGACAATAATTCAGTCTTTGTTACGGAAGTGATGGAGCTGGAATAAAAGCATAGCGGATGATATCGCAGTGGAGGATATTGTTGTTTGCAAATTGTTGGACTTGCCTGTTTTTGTTTTTTCTCAGAAAATATGGTAGTTTAATGACATAATGACATTTATTTGCTCTTTTTATGTCTTTCAGTATATATTCCTGAAGAAACCTCATCGTCATTGACTTTTATGCTGCAGCTGAACTCAAGGCTTGAAGAAGTCCTTTCATCCTCGGTCCATTTAAGTGTTTGTACAAGTTTATTTGGACCTTTTCTTTTGTTACAGAAATTGTTTAATTAAAATGTAGATATATTTATATTTTGCATATTTTATTGACATCTTTGCATCTGTGCTGCAACACTCCTAAAGGGGGTCTTTACCAAAGAAATATAGAAACAGATACTTTATTTCCTTATGAACGTTTTTTTATGATGTTTGAAATAAAATCTGAGACTATATTAATTCTGCATGATAGAAGTTTTATGTCTGTTCACGTTCTGTCCAGTAGATGGCATGGTTGTTTTTTTTTTTGTTTGTTTGTTTTGTTTTTAAAAACCTGTATAAAAGCTTGAACTGTGAAAAACCTTTATGAAAATCCTTAGAAATTAGAGATGCAAAAGAGGTCATTTTTACAAGGGTTAAATGCTTGAATAACTCGGAGCTGGACTCTGGTCACACTTGTGATGATGTGAAAATAACATTCCAGCTCTGTCCTGAAGCTACTTTGACAACACCATATTACACATTCAAACAAACTATGTGACATCAGATACAATTTATCATGAATATACTACATTTATATTATTATTATTTTTTTGTTTGCTCCTTTCGTAGTTGGCCTTAGGACACTTTTTTCAGTGTCGGCCTGTTGGTAATTTCCGACTTCAATTTCCTCAAACAGGTGATTTCTCAGCACTGACAGATGGAGTTAATGATCAAACCCACTGAAAAGGTTCCCAGAGTAACCACATTCAAAACACACCACATATCGGAGCGCTGGTGCTTGAGCAACAGCTGAGCAAGGACAAACACTGACTGCAGGTCAGGTGCAGGGTACAAACATTTCTGTTTTTACAATTCCCAATTCAGGTAAAGTTTAGGCAAATTTAGGTTGGATTCTGTACGTAGCAGAAAATAAAAAAAAATCTGAATTATTTGAATGATTTTCACCACAGGGATCTCCAAGAGTGGTGATTCTTGCCTGCCAGTGACACTGAAACCTGGGCAGCTTTCCACACGGTTGCTCCTCTTTCAGTCAGTCACCCTGAAGAACTGGAGCACTGACTTGTGTCCAACTAGTGGACACAAGTCACTGCTTTGCTGTTAAAAGAGAAACCTCCAAATGATGAAGCAATTCACTTCCTCCAGGGCTTTGTGAGGTCTTTTTATTACCATATAAATGCTTTGACTGTATCTTAAATGACTGGTTTTTGTGTTTTACAAGAATAGTTGCCCAGTGTGGTGTCAGAACCTCTAAGAACATGCCGAGATAAATCCAAGTTTCACAATATAATTAAAAGACAAACATAAGGTTATGCCGAAGCCCAACATTCTCTAAACTTGAGGAAACTTCTTTTAGTTGAATTGTAGGCCACAGTCCGACAAGGTTAAACCTCCTTTCAGCTCAGGTTTATTCAGGATTGAAAAGATCAATGGAGCTTTTTTCCCCCCCAAATGTATGTCACACAAGAGATTTAAATAAAATAGCCTTATGTTGCACAAGAAGCAATAAACACGGAAGTTAAATCATCAGCAAGTGTCTAAAAGTCACCAGCGAAACTTTTAAGTCGAGCCTACAACTTTCTGTCCTTCAGGTGAGGTCTGAGCTAAGCTCCGCCTCCTCCTCCTCCTCCCGCAGATTGGGTTACCTGCTCATCACTCACCTGCGCCCGCGCTACGTCCTCCTCCTCCTCCTCCTGACGTGCTGATTTTCTGAGAGGTGACAGTACACGACAGGTTACAGTCTTACACGTCTGCGCTTCAAAACAAAGGAAAGACACAGAGGTCGTGAGTTTTCCCGCTGAGTTTTTTTTCCGTCAGAGCTGCCAGCAGCAGGTCGGGATGGCAGACTGATGCCTCCTCACGCACGTCTGTCCACCTGAGCATCCAGTCCGGAAAACACCACTGTAAGTTCCGATGATGGTTAAAAAAAAAAAAAAAAAAAAAAAAAAACATACTGCTTGATACTGCTTTTTTTCTTCATCTAAATCTTTAAACTTAAAGGGGGGTTAATTCACGGGGCGTCAAAGTGAGCGAAAAACTTTGGTTTTACGTCCACACGAAAGTAAGACGAACTCACTCGTCTATTTAAATGGATATTTTAGGATCAGAGGGGAATTTAAAGAACAAGACTGATTTGTGAAGTCCACAATCTGTGCAGACCAGGCATTTGCATGTTTGCACCCGTTGCGCGACATGATGGTGCATGTGGCACAGACGCGTTTGTGCAGTTGGTGCGCAATTGATGGACAATTCAGAAATCTCGTAAAAATATCGCGAGACAATAATGGGGTTGCATGAAAAACTGCAGGAGCGTTAAACTATTTATGTGCTAATTTATGTGCTATATTACAAATAGCCAGAAGTGCCAAATAAAACAGTGAAATGGAAATAAAATGGCAAATTAAGTTAATATAACTAAAGTCCAGACAAAAAGTGTAATTAAAAACAAGACCTAAAAATAGCTAATGATGATAATAATAATAACAACAACAATAATAATAGCTACTACTACTACTACTACTACTACTATTATTATTATTATTATAAATGATGCCCCCCTGTGGGTTTCAAATGCCTCATGCATGGTCAAAAGATTTGTGCACATCATTTATAACCCTGTCCTGAGGCTTTTAAGCTCAACCCTTGTTTGTTCAGAGAATCAGTGTTTGCACAGAGGAAAGAAAGCCATTATTGAACGGCTTACAATTGATGGGTGAAATTTATAAACTGTGGCACTATCAATTATGTTTTACATAATCAGTCTAAAAAGCAAAGATCTATGTGTGCCCAGCAAACTTGTGCCCAGCTGTCTGAATGATGTAAAACATAAGCCTCCTTTGTTTTTCTTTTGTTGTCCTCTTCAGGAACAATAGCTTTGTTTTACGAAGCAAGATAAAAAAAAATCTGATATTTACTTTGTAAGTACACATGATGCACCAAGACTCAGTTTGTTTGTTCACACAGGACATGTACGTATGCCCATTTAAAGTCTCAAGGAAGATTAAATTAAGCTTTCATTTATCAGGACATGATGGAAACGCTTTCTTTAGTCATTTTTTTTCTTTGTTCATTGGTAGGAACAGACAAAAACAAAAACAATTAGGTTTCATGTGATTCAGGCTAGGTTAAACTCAGACTTTACTGATCAGATCTAACAAAAACTGTATGATAGAGTAGTAACTGCTCTTCCATGTTTTGTAACATTTTATCTGAGGTCACATCTGTAGTCATGCTTTAATGACAGCAGTTAGTCCTGTGGTCTGAGGAATGGTGTCATTTGGTTTTAGTGGGTGGAGGAATAAAATCTTGGCATGCTGCACATTTACGATTAAGAAACACTGGCTGATAATGCATGAAGTACAGCTTATATATATGTGTGTGTGTGTATATATATATATATATATATATATATATATATAAACTGAAAAGACTATAATGAAAGAAAAACAATAAAAGTCCATTTAGCGGAAACTCTTCTCATGTTGTGTTCACAAGTAATTCTGGGGGAAAATCTGTTGAATCTATTGGCTTTTTTTGGCATGATCTTTCTTGTATATTATTCTGGACACAGATATCACAAAGGCCTTATCAGCGCTGGTATCTTTTGTTGCTTTGTGGAATCAACTGCACCAATAAACTCAGTGCAAGACTGTCTCTTTCTTCAGGGTTCAGTTCAACGTACATTGTTTAATTTTCCTCTCAACACGGACCTTTTTCTGACTGACATCATCTGGGCGCAGGCCTGATTGCAAATCTGAAAGTCAACCCTGCTATCTTCTGCATTATAAAAAACCTGCAGAGGAGGGCCACGGGAAAAAAAACGAAAAGAAAGATAAAATACAGAAATCCATATCTCTTAGTTTAAAGCAACTGCAAGTAATGTCATGTCATGTCCAGCTTGTAGCCGCCTCTGCACTTATCGAGAAAATATACTGACAGTTTTAAAACAACATTTAGGCCTACACTTTTTTCATTACTGCCTGAAAGACTCCAGCAAAAATACCTGACATTTATTTATTTATTTATTTTGCATTTCAAAGGGTAATTGCGAAGAGAAACGTTTATCATGTCCAAGTTTTTATTTATTGAGTTATTCCTTTATTTTTAACCGGCCCTCCACGTAAGAAGGCTTTCAAAGGAGTATACGTTTTCTAATTCTTTAATAAGCTTAACGTTGTTATTAATTAAACATAAAAAAATCTCCAGGCAAAACAGAAAACTATATGCCAAAATCCCGCTCGAATCCTAATGTCATTGTAATGTTTTTCATCTGTCTTTTGTCTACTTTTCCAACATAAATTTTCATCAGCTTACCCTCCGCGTTGTTCTCATAAAAAGCCGGTTTGCCGCTTATCGCCGCCGGTTTCTGATCCTGGTTCAGGCCCTCCAGGAACTTGCTGTGCTTGGGCGGAGAACCGGACGGGTTCGTCGGCGCAGAGCCGTGCGTAAAATCTGCGCCTGCATCTCCATACCTCCCCGTCGCCGCGGCGTACAGATCCCCACGCAGGCTGAGACGGTGAGGAAGAAGAGGAGGGGGAAGGTGAGAGGGTTTCTGCAGCTCGTCGCAGGAGAGGAAGGAGCGGGAGCCGGAACCGTGCTCCAATCCAGGAGAGTGTGCCGGCGTGGTCCTGCTGTTCTGCGAAGAGAAAGGCAAACAGCTCTCCGTGTCCATCTCACGGGTCCTGCAGGCAGTTTAGACAACAGAGACTGGACGCTGCGGCGTGGGCGCCTGAGTGAGAGTTTTTTTTTTTTTTTTTTTTTTAAACTCTCCTCTCTTCATGTCAAGTGGGTGGGATTTAACAGATCAGAAACAAAGACCCGTGAAAGGGGTCTGGTGTGTGTGTGTGTGTGTGTGTGTGTGTGTGTGTGTGTGTGTGTGTGTGTGTGTGTGTATGTGTGTGTGTGTGTAAGAGAGGGAGAGATTGCGCCCGAGTGTGTGGCGTCTGTCTGTACCTCCAACAGGCTGATATAATCCGCCAAAAATTCAATCACAAGCGGTTTGTGTCCCTCCACTTAACCATTTAATTCCCGTTTCATATATCATTATGGGCATAATCACCAGATCAAGCAGAACAAACAACCCGCATGTTGCAGAAAAACCATGAGACTAAAAAGTTACTGACGAGGGGAAGGCTGTTATTTATGGTCTAAATATAGTTTATTTTATTTTATTTCATTTACATTTTCACTCAGACATAATGCATTTCCTACTCGTTTAAGCATAAGCTCATCTTTGATTTTACGCTGGTGGGTTTTAGCCATTTTTCTTTTCTTTTTTGAGACTTTGCTCCTTTTCTTTGGAAAAAAAAGTGTCTGCCTGCTCAAATAATACAAATGTCGAAGCGTTTAATCGCGTTGGTGGATTAGCTTTTTTTTTCTTTTTACAATTTTGATTAATGTAAGTCAGCTATTTATTTCTTAGTTTACCAATTGACTGTGCTGAGTGCCGATGGATTTAATACATGTCTTATCGATTTGGGCTGAGAAAACCAAAAGACCATAAACGGCATATAAAAGATAAATAATATTACATTTGTATAATGATCATTTCGAAACAACAAAATTGCCAGTAAAAGGTTAGATTTTAAAAAAGTAGGGGGGAAATGCACAAATCGTTTAATAAGTGTGTGTCTGTAAATAAAAACCGTTTGTTAGACGATCGATGTTTAACAGACATGCATGATAAACTAAATGAGATATCCTGTGAAATTCGATGAAGGCTGATCGGAAACAACATTTAAATAAGCCAACGACTCTTTTGTGACTGTTTGTCTTGATGACGGCTTTACAACGTATGTTAGACTAAATAACAATTTTTGCTGAATATTTTTCAGTAGAAAAATATATGGGGGGTTAGGGGGATACAACCCTTCAAACTAGGTTTATATAATATATAAAAATAGAAAGATGCAAAAACATCAGGGAATTTGAAAGCTGTAAAACTAATTTAAAACTTGTAGATAACGCAATTTAATTGTAGTCCTATTTAGCAATGAGGAAGATCGACTTCATTCAGTGAAAAAAAATACTCGGGTCATTAAATTCCCAACTCTTAGCGGAGCACAGATTAAATTAGTGAGATGTCAGTGTTTAATTTTTTTTTTAATCGTTTGAAATCACGTGACATTTTCTCCTACAGGCTATAAGGGTCGTTGGACGTAAAAACTATCTGACTCAAATCAGAGGAGCAGGTTTTGTTGCGCAGGGAACAAATGTGCCATTTTCTTCTTCTTTTTCTTTTTTTTATTTTTACCTTACTTCTGAACTAACAGCAAGACCCAGCGTTGTAAAGGGGGAAAAAAAAAGCTTTTGATACCGACATGTTATCTCAGATCTAGGTAAACCTCACCCAAACACAGAGCACTTACCAGGTTCAGACATGGTGCCTTGGGTTTTGGGGACATCTCACCATCTCTGCGGATACGCGAGGCCGCACAGGGCTCACTTGATGGACAAGTGTATAAACACGAGGTCCATTTGGCCTGCGAGGCCTCATAAGCTTCGTTTGATTCCATGTTTGCCCACTGTGGACGCAAAAGATCCAAGTGGCGGAGAGGAGGTTGTACAAAGAGAAGCGCTGTGTTAAGACTGCAGTGGATGACAACATCAAGACAACAAATTCAAATTCTCACTTTTGTAAAATGCATTACCAACGACAATAGTCATCATTAACTAGTGTAGTGGGACAAAATGTAAACTATTTTTTTTGTCTTCATTTCTATATAAGGGGCAAAAAAATTGGCGACTTACATTGAAAAGAAGATTTTTTAAAATATATATATAATCATTGAATGTCTTTATATATAAGACTAATGACATTTTTGAATACCACAACTATGACTAAAGTTTAAATTAGTAAGATCAGTGGCTAAAAAATATTTCACTGCCACGCTAATCACAACCACAGTGTCTCACTTTCATCATCCCGCACCCTGACTGTAATCCTCTCTGCAAGCTTCAGCTTGAAGGTGTGGTGTTTATCAAAAGTGTCTGTCTGACCAACATTTAAAAACCTCATAATTCTGTTAGAGCTGTGTATAAGATTTAAGATGTACGAGCCAAATATGTTTCTCACATCTTGTGACAAGCATCTCCTCTGTGGCCTGAGGCGTCTGGGCACTTTTGAATCCAAAACCTTGCTGAATAAATGCATCCCAGAAATGTGGGCAGGAGAAGGAATGTATGATCTCTGAGGCGCCCCAGGTGACAGTGTTTATATGAATTTCACATCAAGTGTGTATAAGATGCAAAGGATTATGGGTATCTTGTTGCAAAGAAAGGGATTTTTGTAAATATCTATATACCTTGCTTGCTTCTAAAAAAAAGGGATATACGTAGAATATAATAGAAGATTTAAATCTTAGCAACATCAAACAAAACACCTGTCCCATGTGAAATAAACACTTTAAGTGAAATTGTGAGAAAATCCTACCTCACCCTGAGATGTGTGCGATATATCTTGCACCATGCACTCAAAGAGAGAGACGTTGTGATTACAAGCAGGGAAATGGCATCAAATAGTATAAACTTGCTGTCTGTATCACGGTCAGATCCGCTCTCTCCTACAACTTTGCCCTGCAAGCCTGTCCTGGGCATGACCCTGGACAGGAAATCAGTTCAGTCTGTTCAGAGTCCACCCCCGCCCACCGCCACCAGTGGCTCTGGGCACAGACACAGCGGATAAAGGTGACCCTGCACTCTCACTGCAGACCGTGTAGCCCTGGGGCTAAAAAGTCACTTCCACCCCTGCTTCCATTACTTCCTCTCCCCCTGCTTCGCTGCAACCTGTGACACCTTACATCCTCTCTCTTGTACACACAGGTCAATGGCACAGACAAACATGTCACCAGATGATAAAGTAAGACAGCACTTTATTGCACAAAATGAGCCCCTTCAACCTTTCATTTAGAACTGCCAAAACAATATTGAAAGGGGAGAAAACAAAGGTCTTACCTTTCACAATGGATAAAAAAAAAATGTAACAAACAAGAAGATGCGAAGCTTATTAAGATTGACTTGCCTCGTGAATTCCAACATAGACAGCCAGCTAAATGAAGAACAGCTCTGCGCTTCATGTAAGCTGTCTGTTTTTGTCAGGCCGTTGCTGCCTGGGGCCTTTCCTCTTACTTACAGGGTGGCGATTCAACCTGAGGTTTGCATTAGAATAGGAGAAGGATAGCTAATTTAATTACTCAGCCATGAATGCACAGAGATGATCCCATATGCAGAGCCAGGGTTCCTCTCAGAGGCCTCCCTCACATCCTCCAGTCTGTGTCCAGAAGCTGCACGGCCAGCTGAAGCTCTGACTGACAGCTGCCGACCCTGGGGTCGGCTGGCTGGAAGAGGTGCATTCTGGGAAGCTGGTCTGCTGTAGTGGAGGGGGCTGAGGTTTTGAAGGAAGATGTGAAGTGGGGTTACTGTCCTCTGTGTGACCTCGAACGAGGCGTCACAAGCTTTTCTGGAGCCCAGCGAGTGTTTGGATCCACAACCGCAAAACACAAGAGATGAGCTGGCCAGCATTTTATAATGAAGGGACAATAACTTTTCTTGAGAATGTTGCTGAGTGGAAATACTATTTTTTTTTAAATTAACACCTTTGGCTTTTATTTATGAAAATATGTATTTTTGTTTACAGTATTACTGGTTAATTTTAAAATAAAAATGCTATTACAACAGGTCCTGCATTTTTAGCCTGTTCTCTTAATGTTTGAGCAGACTTGAAGGTCAAGTCATAACTACCAGAAAACTTACAAGGCCCACACCGCAGGCTAGTGATAATCTACAGTGAGTGACAATTGAAAACTGACAAGTAATCTACTTTTCCCATTTGAATTTTCAGCAAAGACACAATTTATATATTGACCTTATTATGAAAGGCATTATACCAGCCTGGCGGTAGGAGGTTGTCATAGAAACAAGCCAAAAGGCCCTTAGCTATATGCTAGCTGAACAATCCAGCTCTCTAATAAAGGCATTTAACCCCTCTTTTATTTAAATATTTATTTGTTTATTTGTTTTCGTCGACACAGTAGTTCAGAAACAAAAATACTGGGTCATGAAAGCTCAATGTGTCTTCAAAAATGCTTCCCAGTTCTCACGAACTTGATGAAGGACAGACCTTGTAGCCTGGCTCCTTCACGGACTTCAGGAATCTGTAAACACGTATCTAAACAAAACCATCTGGATGTACCAACTAGATCTGGACGCCACAGCTATAAACAAATAAATAAAACTCTTAAATGCAGAGTAGTGAACGATTGGGGTTGACGCATGCGTGATACGGCAGTTTCAGACACGAGTTGAATTCATACCGGCATCAAAGATTGCTCTATTGTTTAATATCATTATCAGCCCATAACAGCTATCATTAAGTCTAATAAAAATAATAAAACCATATTCGTGAGTCTCTCACTTAGTAAATAACCGTGAACAGCCTCGACAGAAGATTTGGGGATTTTAATCATCCAGAGACAGATAAGAGAATCAGGTCCAGCTGCTGCAAAACTGCATCAAAGTTTATCAGACGTGTAGTTCTGGTTTTATCCATGAACAAAGAAGATTAATACACATACTGTTACTTCAAATTTTAAAATAGGTGTTATCCAAAAAAAAAAAAAACGGTAAGAAATGTTTTTTGTTTGTTTTTGAGGATTTTAATGACGGAAAATTAAAACCACATCATTGCTTACGATATTCAATACGACATCGAAACATCTAAAAAAAACACGACATTCAGGCATTTTCCCCCCAAATGGATTAATTTTTTGCTGAAACTTAACTCCAACTCAAAAGTCCGGGGTCAGTGTGAAAATGGTTTGCAGAGACAGGTAAAGTGCACAAAACTCGTAAAAAGGCCGTCGCAGTCAGTCTATTTCAAACCCACTGGGCCTACTGCAAGTTTGATTTTTTAATTATCACTCGTGCTGAATGTGAATGAAAGCAACTATGTTTAAATAAAATATGGGTACGTGCCCGCATATTTTATAAAAGCGTCCAATTGGTTGAATTGACCTTTCCTATAGCGATTATTTTAAGAACTTGATTAAAAATCACTTTTTATAGTCTTATCTCCATATTTTAATTTTGTAGGCTAATTGAACATTTTGGGGTAAAACCCGGGGCCAGAGAAATTATATGTGTGTGTGTGTGAGTGTATAGATGTGTGTGTGTGTGTGTGGGAGTGAGTGTGTATATGTGTGTGTGTGAGTGTA
>JAOWBL010000022.1:6288956-6299259 GCA_028564865.1 Zenarchopterus dispar | reverse complement strand
AATAATAATAATAATAATAATAATAATAATAATAATAATAATAATAATAATAATAATAATAATAATAATAATAAGTGTTTTAGTCCACCTCTTTGACTCTTTTATTATCTTAATATCCCGTGAACACTGCAGATGTTCTCTTACTGATTTATTTATTTATCTGAAATCAGTCTCTGACGTGCGCACGAGTGGATGAGTCAAACTTGCGTCAGACTTCGTCGTGACTTACAATACTAATGTCTTTATGCCAAAACACAGCCAAAACCACGTGGGATCCAGATGTGGGAGAAGGTATTTAGAAGAGCACCAGAACATCGTTAAAGCACCAAAGGAAAAAAAAACGGCAGCGTTTAAGTGTCAGGCGAGCAAGTTATTGTGTTTTTATAAACCAAAACTCGTGGCAGGCGTGGAGCTTCTGCGTCAGGCTTTACGCACCATGCGCCCTGTGTGACTGGAAGATCTCCGTGGTTTCGGATAGCTTTTTTTTTTTGCGTGAAAGATGCTGCATGAGAAGACAGTGCCTGAATGAGGACAGACTACCGTACAATCACGTAGGATTTATGCTGCCACGCCGCACAGGTGATCCCACAGCATAATAAGGTAAGTGTCAATCTATTTATTTTGCAAGAATTTTCACCTTTTGATTGATTTAGATTCGTGATGTTTCATTTGATTTATGAAAGGTTTGCACCTTTTTTCAGTTTTTCCCGTGACTGAACAAAACGTCCTGATATCAGCTGATAGACGTAGTCGCTTTAATCACCTGACAAACGGTTATTTCGCTGCAACATTGACGGTGAACGTCGCGGATGAATCACTCGCGTTTTGACGCTGTCGCTTAATGGGCAAGCAAACTGGTCTCAAATATAACAAATCACATGGCGGTTTATCATCAGTTTTCTAATACTGGCACTGTTCGCATCTCTGCATTGTTGTTATTAAGTGGTTGCTTTGACCTTGACAAGACGTTGGAGGTTGTATCCACGAAGGGAGTTACTGGTCTAACTGATGGCTGCACAGGAGATGCTGGTTTGGTCTTCTCACAGCATTCATTTACACGTTAAATCAATGGATTTTTAAATCTGTAGATCAGTCCACATTTTCAAATGACTTTATGTCTCAAAGGATAATATATTACTTCTAGTTTTACCACAGTCTGTTTTACTCCTTCATTTTGGTCTCCCTGCTATTTGCAGACATCCTTCATTTGAGATGCTGAGAGGAGAGAAGGTAGCCACTGACGCTGCTAGGATGGGATTTCAATTTTGCAGGAAGAGCCTATTGCTAAGCAACGGCACTAGATAAAAGTGATGTGAAGCTTTGTGTAGAACCTGTGCTACTACATCACCATCTCCAAACTGCCTGTGGGGAGTTGAGGATAGACTCGCATAGCGATGAAGCAGGATCACATCTGCCTCAGGGGAAGCAGCAGCACCCACTCTGTGACCCTCTGTATTAATTATAGGAGTCTTGAAATACATACACACTTCCCTCTCTGAAGTTTTCTGCTTTGCATCAGTGCTCCTAAATGAATACATTTAGTCATTTTCTGCACATTTTCTCAAAGTATCCTGAAAAGTATCTTCTCCTGATGTTTCCCTTGGATGCTGATTGACAACTGAATGCTAATCTGTAAAAGCCTTACAATGCATGTGAAGTATTTCTCTCTCTCTCTGTCATGCACCTTCTGTGCCAAAACATACCATAAAACTCTGAGAGTCTCTGCTCAGCTGCCATGACAACACTGAAAACTTTCAATACACATGATTACAACTGATTGAGAACCCTATCTGCCGCCATCACTCTGACCCATAAGCAGTAAGTGGGGCAGTTTCTTACTAATTATAACAACATTTCCATCATTTGAAATGTAGGCCAAAAAGAATCACTTAAAAAAACCTGCAGCCTACCCAAAAAAAGGAAATCGTATTTGTTTGCAAACATGCACGTCATTGCTTTACACCTCATTCACAGAGTGTTCAATGATGACTCAGTGGAGTGTAGGTGCAGACCGCTGTGGGAAAGGTCACTGCAGTTCTAGGATCAAGCCTCTGGACTGGTGTGTGGCGTGACTGCTCAGGAATTTAATATGCGTGCTACTTGTTCAGCCTTTTGATGGGTTTTAGAGTCAGACAGCGAGAAAACTGCTCTAAAGAAATCTGCTCGAACAGAAGCCCATTTCTGATATGAGCTTGTTGGATCTTTTCTCAAAGTCCAGGTCTTCAAATCTGCACTTCTGACATCCATACTCTACCCCGAAGAGTCATGTCTCACCCACACTGAATAAAATGAGAAACCTGTTTTCGTATTCTTGCTTCAGTTTCATTTTTCTGCTCCTGTAGCTGCTCGTTTGGCATTTAATCACAGTTCTCTGTGTCAGTCTTTGTTCAGCTGACCTTTAGTTGTGCTCGTACACTGTGTTTTTGTATAATTTTCAAAAGCCAGTCTTTAAAGATATTCATGCTGAGAGAGACAAATTTCCATCTTACTTAAAATTAAAAAGTAGAATAAAAGCTTATAGTTGACGGCCATGTTTCACAGCACTGATCCAAGTTTCATTACAATGCAGAAGTGCAATTTGACCCAGCAAACTCCACATGTTTACAGGATTTGGTGCATTTGGTGTATGAAATCTCATCTCTTTTTGATGTGATCTAAATCTATTTTCTTTAACCCTTTATGACCTGCTGGAGCGCCGGCGCTTCCATCCTCATATCGATTTTCAAAATGCCTGTAGTATTTTAACCAAGTAGCATGCAAAAATGTAAAAATATGCTTAGGTGAACTTGTTCTATGGTAACCCTCATAAAGGGTTAAGGACAAAGGGAGTTGTGAATTTCTACAAAAGGCCTCAGAAAAAACACATGACAGAAAACATGGACAGACAACAATTTCAGCCAGATTTTCTCTCTAGGAAAAAGAAGACATCTTATTCAGAGCAGTGAAGCATCAGGCTGTCTCATTAGAGCAACCCAAATGTTAAAACAAGATGTTGAAGCTGTGTGATAGGAGAACAGGACACTAATAACTGATTAAATCTGTGCTCCAAGGCTTCAGTTTAATTGTGCTATGTTCTCCCGAGAGCAGCAGTCACACAGACCGATTGTTTCCTGCAGTTCATGCTCTTCACATGACTCAACTTTAGCATAATGGGCTCTGCTGTGAAATGGATTGTAATTCAATCTGAGTTTCAGTCACCGTAATGAAGTGGATTATAGAAATACTTTATGGCACTGCTGTTTTTGTCAGTCCTTTATAAATGCTCTTGGCTCAAGCAACCTAGCTGAAGTCACATCACTGGAGCCACTGCTCATAATGTGGGACTGCAACTCCAACTGTCCATCTTGATACCCACGACTTGAATACCCAGTCTACCTAGCGGTCCTTAAAGGGTCCGTGACAAGATGTTGGAACTGTGCATAAATATTTAGTATGAATTTATTTTATATAGTTGGTCATGTTGAATTCGAACGCTAATTAAGTGGAAAAATATTTTGAAATGAATTCAAACTTAGCGCCTTTTTTCATTAACTAGATATCCTGAGACGCGCCTCGTTTCAGGATATGACGTCACGAGATTCGTGGCGTCATATGGCAACCAACACTGTCTTCTGTACTCTCTAGCGATCTTTTCACTGCAGACAGTTTTGAGGAGGTGCCTGATATGCAAGAATCTTTAGGCTTCAAAGTTCGTTACAAACGGACAGCCAGGACTACTAAAACCGGCATGACTACGTTTTTCAAACGAAAATCCGCAGCTCAAGACTATATCAACATATCAAAATAGCGCTGAGAAGTAACAAAATCAAAACTCTCCCGGGAATGAGTAAATCCCTTTGTTTATGTTTTAGGACGTTATGGAGGAGTGTGTACATATTAGATAGGCAAAACAATTGGGGTGTGTAGCTATAAGCTGAAAACAAGAAACACACTGTGGACGTTTTTCTGTAGTGAAATGTTCGCCACAGAGTTCTGAAGATGGCGTTGGTTGCCATAGAAGCGAATCAGCTTGTGGTTGCCATAGAAGCGAAACAGCTTGTTCACAAGGAAAGTACGCGGAACTGCCGATCCGAACGTTATGACGTCATATCCGGAAACGAGCCCCGTCTCGGTATATCCCGTTAGTGAAAAACAGTGCTAAATATGAATTCATTTCGAAATATTTTTCAACTTAATTAGCGTTAGAAATCAAAATGTCCAACTATATGAGATAAATTCATGCTAAATATGTAAGCATAGTTCTAACATCTTGTCACGGATCCTTTAAGCAGGAGGAGGGATAAATAACAGTCCATAACAATAATAATTCTATCATTTTGTAATCACTGTTTTTTTTTCTTGATTCATTGACCAAATTGATCCAGATGCAGAATTATTATCTTTAATTTATTATTAGAAACTCTTAGAAAGTATCTACTATTGAGAATCTGTAGCTGCCATGAACTGGTGTGCTGTTGACGTTGCACCCCTGCAAAGTAGGTATAGGTAATAGATGGGTGGATGGATTTAGACACAAGGATTTTCAATAAAGTAAACATTTATTTTCTGAAAGATTCATTTTTTCAGAAACTTAAAAATAATATCTGTAAGGTTTTTATGGTTCAAGACATAGACCTTTTAATGAATCATCACAAACCAGTAGCAGACTAGTAAAGTGTGTGACACAACGCAATAACCAGAATAGCTTCCTTTAATCCTTTATTCTTTCAGATCATAGTTTGCTTGAAAGCTCTGTTTGATTCGTTCAAAGTTTCCTACTTTGCTTGTTTTTAAAAAGGCTAAATTTAGATGATAGAGGAGGACAATTGTAAAAATGTCAAGTTTTATCATAAAATCTATATATTTATCTAAATCCTGCAGAGGTTTTCATTCTCAATATCAGTTAGTATCAATCTGCCTCTATTTCTCTTCACAGATTTAAGAAAAAGCACAAATTTCATTCAGGAGCACCTTCCTAGCTTCCACTTGATTGCTCAGCTGCCACAGACTCTCATCTGCGTTGCCCCCCATCAGCCTCCCCTCTGAAGGAGCTCCTGTGCAGCCATGCCAAAGAACACCAAGGTGACTCAGCGGGAGCACAGCACAGAGCCGGTCACTGAGTCTGTGGCCGACCTGCTGTCCCTGGAGCACCCAATGGACTATAAGAGCAGTCAGATGAGTATGGGTCTAAGTCCTGGATCTACTGCCCCCGGAAAGGCTCTGCTGCCTTCCCTCGATCCAGACGCTGAGGACGGGCGACCGGCGTGGAACAATAAGTTGGAGTACATCCTGGCTCAGGTGGGCTTCTCTGTGGGTCTAGGTAACGTCTGGAGGTTTCCCTACTTGTGCCAGAAGAACGGTGGAGGTAGGTGGATGAGTGTGTGAGCATGGATTTGGTTTTATTTCATCATGGCAATGTATTTGTTTTAATGAGAGAAACCTGACATTTATGTGCAGACCTGTGTGTTAAGAGTAGTTGTAATTCATGGATTTGGCTGCCAGTTGCTAATTGGGCCAGTCAATAGTGTTTTCTCCATAGTTCTGAGTATTGTTGGCAAGACATGTTTTGTTTTCTCAAGAATGTTATTGTGATGTAATGTTTTATTAGTTGTGTAAAATTCAAAAGAAAAAAAGGAAGACGGGAGATGAAACCTTAATGATAATTTTTCCACCCTTTGTTTATGTACTGTATGTTTTATTTCTAACAGTCATGTCCAGGATGTCATGCATGCCTGAAAACTATTTGCCCAGATATATGATCTGACTGAAAATGCTCGCATATTGAATAGAGTGAAATTTAAGTATGCATTAAATAATCTTTTAGAACAGTAATTTATACCATATTAAAGACATATCAGCTCATTCAATTGTGAGTTTTGAACTTTAAAATTCTCTAAAGGGCTTTAAGCTGTGTTGCATCTCTTTCAGTTATAAAGTTCCATCATCCTTGAAAGCAGTATTTGATAGTTTAGTTAGTTGATAGTGATAGTTGTAAAACTTTATTACCATTTGATGTTGTGACTTTTTTTTTTTTTGCTTTATTCTCATTTAATTGTTAGGTTGTGGGGTGGTTTAGTGGCAGCAGAATGAGATATCTGTATAACCTAGCATGTTATCTATGCTAAGTGGAAAATATAAATGGCTGTCTGTGTATGTTTTGTTTTTTGTTTTTTTTTTTAAGGTTGACTATGACTAGAAAATATTCTGAGATTTCATACAGCAGCACGTAATGAATTCTTGTGTGAAGATATATGTAGGAGCGTAATGGTACTCCGAGCTCCAAAGTTCAGTAGGTCTGGATGTCACACATCATGTGTCTCTCAACCGCCTGGAGCATTCAGATTTATTTTCTCTGAGTTCTCCATGCTTGCCACAAGTTACATTTTTTGGTTTGTTTGTTTGTTTTTGGATTGATATCCTCCTGCTCCCATGTAAAATGATTTTCTAGCATTTAAAAAAAAGGCTTTGAGATTTTGATGAATTGAGTATGAATTATTAATTTTTAAGAGACACACTTTGGTTTTTCCCGTCGGCTCCAGAGCTTGATGAGAGAGTAAATAATGCTCTCTTCTCTGTGCATCCAGTAACCCAGTCTGACAAGGCCAGGCAACAATCATATAAACAGATCCATTTATAAAGACTAACACCACTACCTGTCCATGCACGACCACAGAGTTTAACCAGTCGCTGATCTCTGTCAGCTAGTTCAAATGACTTTATGCGCACAAAGTCGACAGTAGTGAGCAGTCACATTTACCACTGGCTTATTACACTATTGACAGAATTTTGTGGTTGTTGTTGGGGATGCTGCTTGAGATCAAGCATAAGGCAAATGCACAAGTCACAACCTATAGATAAGAACATTTTGGAGTTGTTCAGAAATATATTTTGTCACACAGGCTAATGTAGCAATCCACTTCCAGAGACTATGCAAAGCGAGGTTAGCAGGGGAGTTGGCACAGCGATTTACTAGAGTCTCAAACAGGTAGTGGTGTTTACACACTTATCAAACTCTGAGTTGACAGCAAATAAGTTTATTCCCAAAATGTTGCCAAATCTCTTCAAAAAAAATTATTTATGAGGTTTTAAGGATCTTCTTATGCCTATCTAGCTACTTACCACGTCAGAACTGACAAAAACTAAAATTAGCATGTGAATAAAACATTTCCATTCATATAATTCCTACATAGCTGAGGTTTTAGTCAGTAACAGCCATAAAGGAGAAGAGAAAAGGAAATATCTGGTACGGTAGACGAGATCACGTACAGGATAAAAACCGTGCAACTTGAGTAATTCAGAGTTAAACAGTGACCCAACAAGTCAAACACACAGGTAGGGGCGTTGTCGTTGCTGCAGTACCTAAGATGGGACAGAGCTGTGACTGAGAGGAGAACAAAAGGCCTAACTTTAAACTATATAAGGATTTAGAAAATTAGCCAAACTCTTTTGTTTACTGCATAATTACTCTCAATTATAAATGATGAGTCGTCTGACATTGTTCAGAAATCTCCTTCAAAGGACACCACAGGTTTGAGTATTCCAAGTTGTTTCACCACTTCAGAACTAGCAAGAAAATCAAATGCATTAAGTTTAGATTGTGCTAAGATCACCATCAAAGACCTGACTATATAAACTCATTCTCCAATGAGCATGTTGTAAGGTTGTAAACATCAGTGGCACATACCCTATTGAATGGACTCATTTTGTCATTTCACAGTTTAGAACAAAGTTCGCTGAATGGTGATGTTTACAGGCTATCAAATCCTCGTTTATGATCAAACTGTTGTAGTACATGATGGTATAAAAAAATTGAGCCTTAAGAAATTAAGTTAGAAAGTAAAAACTATGTTCTTATACAGCAGTGGATCTAAAGCCTGACTGTTCTGGCTTCAAGAGATTATTACGATAAAGTTGTTAAGTTGAACGAAAGACACACAGATCTACAGCAGCTCCCCTGACATTCAGAGCTGCAGTCTCAACATGTTTCAGATTTAGTTCATCTGTGGAGCAGCATGAAAAGATGAAGACCTTTCTCTTCACTGGAAGCGATGGGACATAAAACTGTAAATTCCTTGGATTTAATCTGTATTTACTTCCTTGGAGAGTTCTCACAATTCCCTCATTGGTATCATGTTTGAGGGGTATTGTGGAGAGATTAGAGGGTGGTGATGAGTAAGATGGAGGAAGTGGAAAAGAAATTGGACCATTCTGGGCATTCAGTCATTGTTGGTACCTTGTGTGGGAGTTGTGCATGAAGTGAGGATTTGAAACGTGTGATTGCAAAGCTGAATGTGCATTTATTTTCACATTTCATGTGGTAAATATACAGTATTTTCTTGTGCATTTCTAGTTGAGTTCATTTTTATTTTAATGTTTATTTTACAGCCTTGTACAACAAGGACAAATGCCGAGCCACTTCATTTGCATACCTTTTCTTCCTTACAAATAATTTAAGTACACAGTCAAATTGTATTATTCTGTGTGTCTGCAAACCTATCAGCTGATAGCTTAGTGATAATAATTGTGACCCAGTTTGTCAAAACCCACATTTTCTATGCATTCTGCACATTCTTTTTAATGCTAATAACATCTTAAGTGCATTAAAATTGTGGACCATTGAGAAAATAAAAGTTTTTTGAGTACTTATCTTTAACAGTTATCCTGAATTGAATTGAAATAAATTAAATTTAGAAATAAGTTAAAACACATTTGATTCAGTTGGAATATGAATAGACTCTGTATAGTTGGACTACATTGAGATGTCTGTGTTAAGTGCCTCGAGGTGCATTTTCTTGTGAATTGTCAGAATACAAGCAAACTAAACTAAACAAAAACCAAACTGTATCAGATCAATACAAACCAGTGAAAAGCAAAATTAGCTGTGGAAAATGAAAAAGAAAAACGATGGAAAAGTAATAGCCATGAATCAAAATGAGCATACAGCACTAGTGGCTTGTTAATTACTTATACAGATGCAGAGCACAGTGTCACCTCTTAAAATCACATCTCTTAAATAGGAAGAATGTTGGCACCCAAACCGAAAAACAAAAAGACAGAAAAAGAAAGAATTACTGTAATGGGCCAAGAAAGAATAATTTAATAAGAATAAAGAATGATCTAAAAGAATAGAATAATCTATATAGACACATAAACATACTTTGAGCCATTTGTGTAAGTCTCCATCAAATGTGGCATATACCAAGGAGATGCTCAGTACCCCCAGCTGTTCTCCAGAGGCCTGAACCCATTGCGTTGATTCTGGAGGTGCTTGGCCAATGCTGCGATAATGTGAAGAGCAAGAAAGAGGCACCATGGCAGGTGAGGTTGGAAGCCAAAATACAGAGAACATGGAAAGAAGTAAGCCAACTGCCAGAAGTCCAGGAAGGTACAACCAGAAAAGGGATACCCAAGAGGTACAGTCAGATGCCCATACCTGAATCTCTGAAAGCTGCCAAACAAAGACTCCAAGCCTTGGCTGCACAACTGAGGAGATACACAAGAGAGATAGAGGCCAGGAAAATAAACTGACTGTTCTCCACTAACCCAGCTAAAGTGTACTCCCAGTGGCGGGGTACTTCCACATGAACTAACCCACCAAGGCTGGAGACCTGAACTAGAGTGGAAAGGCATATGGGACAAGGAAGCATCACATAACAGGGATGCACAATGTTGCACAATAAGAGTGGACCACATCTCCCTTCCTGAACAAAAGCCAGTAACTATCACAGTGGTAGATATCCAAGACAGAGTCTCAGGTATGAAGAACTGGACGGCACCTGGGCCTGACATGATTCATACCTACTGATTAAAGAAGCTAACTTCACTCCATGAGTGCCTAGCAGCACAAATGATCGGATACACCCTGAATGGGTAACCAAGGATCCTGTTTCTGAAAGATCCTCAAAAGGGAACAGTCCCATCCAACTATCGGCCAATAATCTGCCTCTCGACAACATGTAAGCCCCTGATGCCTGACAGGGGCTTCCATGATGCCTGAAATAATGGATCAATACATGACAGAGGCACAGAAAGGCATTGGTAAAAATACCAGGAGAGGCAAACACCACCTACTGGCTGACAGAACTGTCACCCGAGACTTCAAAACCAGGCAGACAAAGCTGTTCACAGCCTGGATTGATTACCAGAAAGCCTACAACTCAATGCCACATACATGGATCCTGGAATATCTGAAGCTGTACGAGATCAATAACACTCAACAAGAGCTTTCAATCAACAACAGCCTTCATTGCAAATTCAATAAATATATGGCAGACCACTCTTGAGCCAACTGCTCGAGTCTTGGGGGGGTGGGGCGTCATGAAGG
>JAOWBL010000022.1:6274257-6288856 GCA_028564865.1 Zenarchopterus dispar | reverse complement strand
GTACCATTATATCAATGTGAAGATTGAACTGTTAGAAAGTAAATGATGTGGACCCTCTGGAAGTGGAACATTTGTGATAAGAAACATCATGGCCAGGCACCTTAACAGTTCATTTATTTTACTCTTATCAAATGTGTTTGTCTCTCTTCTTTGTGTCTGGCATTCAATAAAGTGAGAATAAACCTCAATACAGATGGTTTATCGTATGCTGGTCTCTTTTATGTGCTACTATCTCTGTTAGCCTCAGCTGATGTTATCAGAGTTTTTATTGAGCCAAGTATAAATAGTTTATCAGTCTGGAAAGTCTGCTACCTCTCCCTGATCTATAGCTGCTTCTGATGCTCGGCCTTGGATGGGTCTGTCACCATGGTGCCTCCTCACTACGTGACGCAAGCAGGACCAGCTATGACTTGTTGTCTGACTGCCTTCTGTTCTCTCCCTTGCCTCTTCTATATATATATACATATTTAAGAAAAAAACATGGGGTCAAATCTGACAAAATGATGAATGAAAGTTTAAAATGAGAAAGGAAAGGCAAAAGAAAAGAATATGCGAGAAAGAAGAGACAGGAAATTGGAGAGGAAACAGTGCAATAAGAGGGAGGGGGAGATAAAGAAAGTAAATTCTAAAAATAGATCTTGATAGACAGGACATCCGTTTCACTGCTTTACAATGAGCTTTTGTACTTCAGCACACTTTTCAAACCCAGCACATGCATATAAAAGCACCTGGTCATGCTCCTGTAACCTTTCCTCCCTTCCTCTGTCTCAGGTGCATACCTGGTACCATACTTTATTCTCCTTCTCCTCATCGGCATTCCCTTGTTTTTCCTGGAGCTGGCGGTGGGTCAGAGGATCAGGCGTGGCAGCATCGGGGTGTGGAACTACGTATACCCACAGCTGGGGGGGATCGGTGTTTCCAGCCTGATGGTAAGTGTCATGTCGTTAAATTTGTCTTTAGTGGGTTCTCCACAATTTACGGTAACAGATAAAGTCACAGGTGAGTCATGGCCGTTGCTTCCAGTCTGCGGTCATCCTGGTGGCACCACAGAATAAACGAGCAGGAAAAAAAATACATTATCAGTTTGAAAACTAACATGACTCAAGCAAAATATTTTTGCTTATTTGCACCAAGTACAAGTGAGGCTGATGTGAATATAGTGTTTTTAACTTTGTGAACTTCATCCATGGTACATAGTTCACAAAAAATGGCATTTGACAAAAAGAAAAACAATCAGAGGAGTTATTATAGTTCATCCTCTCAGGGCAATGAATACAGAAACCAAATTCAAAACGCAATCAGTCCAGTAATGCCTAAAACAAATGTCTGTCTCTAAGTGGTAACAGAAGAAAAATCCAGGTTAGTATTATGAACATGTGAATGAAACATCATCATAAATTTTAGAATAAGATGTTTAGATATCTTGCAGCAGACTGGATAAAAAACAAATTACCAATCATCTTTAGGTTAAAGCAGTTGATTTAAAATACAATATCATCTACAAGCTCTGAAATTCAAGATGATTATCATGTAACCCACTTATTTTTGAAACATATCCACTTTTTTCTATTTATTTATTTGTTTTCCTCAGCATGAAAACATTTGTGCACAACATGGATTAAAGATGACAGCGCCTGTCCTGGAAAAAGGAACAAAAGAGAAGAGTCAATCCCATGTCTCTTGAAATGAACATGAATTACTAGGACCAGTTATAGTTTACAGTTTGCATTTATTTTGATATTAGTTCAAAAGGTTACGTAACTGCCAAAAATGCAATTACAAAACGTGCACTTCAGATAAATAATTAGGGGTTCACAAAGTGATACTCCAGCCATTTTAGGAGTATTTTTGCTCTTCTCAGACCAGACATGCAATATTCACAAACAACTGTGCTTTAAACAACAAACAACAGGCGCAGACCATCGCCGCTAACTGTTGTTGTCTGCCCCCTTAATCAGCTGGAGTTGTGACCCATCACGTCCCCATCCCGTCAACATCAACTTAAGGACAGTGAGCCATCTGCTGAATCCCTCAGTCAGCGATACTACGTCAGTCATCCCGACACCAAACTTCATCAGTCTAACATAAAGTAGGGGATGGAGAGTGGTGGCCGGGGGCAGTGAGGCGTGCGGCAGCTCGGATGTGGTGGCTGGAGATTCAGCAGCTATAAATACCACCTCTTTGAGGACCGTAGCCTTGGTGGCTGAGAGCAAACAGCTCAATAATTCATATGCACTCCATCTTAAGCTGTGGGCTGTGTGTCTGTGTCCTGACTCAAAAGAACCTCGCCACGCCTCACCCTTTTTTTTGCCTGTGGTGTTGTGTCTGTGTGCTTGCGTATTTGTGTGATTACTAAGCATTGCTGTTCTCGCTCATCTCTTTTCAGGTTTGTGGTTTCGTGGGCCTCTATTATAACGTCATTATCGGCTGGAGCATCTTCTATTTCTTCCAGTCTTTTCAGTATCCACTGCCTTGGGCTGAATGCCCCCTCCGGAGAAATGGAAGTCAAGCCAGTGAGTCACGGACTCGATGCACTACGCAACAGAGAGGATCATATGCATGCTAAAAAAAGAAAAAGTATCCATGTGAAAGATTACTTAGTGTGAGGCTCCTAAGTTAATCCCTGCAACAGACCTCCATATTCAGTAAAAACTCTGCAGACGGCAGGCAACCCAACACCAACACAGAGAGGTGCTTAAAACTCTGGGCTCAAGCACCAGCATCTCTGCAGACATGTAACAGAGATGTATTGGTGCTGTTTCTGGGACTGGGCTAGCATTGCAACTTCTCCAAGAGGATTGCTCTGTTCGTCAGGCTTTACAGATGGTATCACCCACCCAAATGTGTTAGTGCTTCCAATGGCTGGCAGCTGGCCACCAGTGTTGAGGTCATAGGCAGATTCTGGCTTGATAAAGGGCATCAAATGTCATTAGATTGAGATGGCAAGATGCTGACTTTACTCAGAGTTTAAGTATATGATGTGAAAAGATGCAGGAAACAATGGACAATATCAATATGAAGACCCCATCTAATGAAGGCCAGTTTCACATAATGTTGTTATTACTTATTATTTTCTGCATTTCATTTGCAAATTTTTCCCATTTTTTTCCCTTTTACTTGATAGCCCAAGTAAAGATGGACAAGAAATGCTAGACCAGAGAGACCTTTACCGCTGATCTTACCTGCCAGAAGTCAGACTTTTAATGTCCTAATCCCCTGATTTACTCGTAGTTTTGCTTAATTATCTGTCTTGAATAGCAGCAAAACTGTCCATGGAGTTAGAAGGTTAAATTCTTCTTCAACATAATGAATTTAATTAAAACAATCAAACAAACACACATTCGTATTACCTTGAAATACCTTGATATAAAGGAAAGGAAAATCATCATAAATTACAACTATTTCAGAAAAAAACATGCAACACCTCAACTCCATTTCTCACAACATCAACTGCATTTTCTGTTCTTTTAGATATTAATATGAAATTTGGTGCATTTCAAATCAGCACATAGATATACAAAGTTAGCAGTGACCATAAATGTTTTTGTTACATATAAAAACTCTGCAATAGGTAGTGTGCACCACTGTCAACATCTCAAGTATTTATGCTGTCTAAATGAATATATAGCTAATGAAATTTAACAGTAGTGGTCATTTTTATATTATTATATCATGCCAGTTTATTTATAAATGGATTTCTCTGACGGAAAGAAAGAAGAAAAGAAACATTTTGAATATTATCCTTGCATTTTGTTCTGACTTCATTGCCAAACACTCATTATTGTTTTCTCTTTTTTTCTTTTTTTCCTTGTTTGTACTGAAGTTGTGGAGCCTGAGTGTGAGAAGAGCTCCGCCACCACTTACTTCTGGTACCGGCAGACTCTTAATATCACCAGCACCATCGACGACACCGGCGGCCTGAACTGGAGGATGACCTTGTCCCTGCTGGTGGCTTGGATCATGGTCTGCCTGGCAGTCATTAAGGGCATCCAGTCCTCTGGGAAGGTTTGTGTCTGCACCGCAGGGGGTGAGCGTGCAAATCTTTGAGATTTACAAGTCAATTAAAAAGACAATTGCAATAGTGATTTTTTAAAATTTGTAATTGATGATTCATCCGTATCAGTAAAGGATTTATTGACATGCTTTTCATGTACATGGTAATATGCTAAGCCTCTCGTAAGTACATGTCTATTTTTGGATCTCCTTTATATTGTGGAAGAGAGGAACAAACAACGTTAAAAACTGAACCAGGAAAACTGGCAGAGGATGAATATGGATAGTTCTCAGTTTGGCAACAACTGCAATAACATGTTCTGATCTGGCTCCAGAGAGTGAGTCATGCGGTAAACCAGAACACAACATCCAGCCTTCAGTCTCGGTAGGAAAATACACAACACAGAGCCGATCCGGTCTGGCATGTTTTTGTTTTGTTTTAAAGATACATTTGGTGATCCAGTTATCATAGTCAGTAGTGCAGTGATTTCTTTCTGTGCTGCAAAAAGATTTTTTTTTCTTTTTTTTTGCCTTCAAGGATTCATTTCTCCTGCACATTTGGTGAGATTTCACAGATAAAGTGTCAAAGAAACACAATGCAGCGTTGGGACGTATCCAGCATGTACGTGCGTGGAAGTGTGTTCGATTGCACTTCTCCCTCCATGTGTGAGGTCTCAGAATCCGTGTCCATGGCAACACTGGGTGATGTAGTTGACTTTCTCTCTCTTTTAGGTGATGTACTTCAGCTCCCTCTTCCCGTATGTGGTACTTTTCTGTTTCCTGGTACGAGGTTTGCTGCTGAAGGGCGCGGTGGACGGCATCGCCCACATGTTCACCCCCAAGGTGAGAGAATATGGGAGGCAATTTTCAAAAGAACCAAAAAATAGAAGTCATAGGAAAGAGGAATCCTCAATTGCATTTTACTAATTTGGGAAGATTTGGAGGCTTTTTTGTTTTTCAGAGTGAAAAATGCTGCAGTAGTGACCTTTTTGTCTAATCTGATGATGGTTGAAGCACCACTCATTCAGATCCACTCAGGAGAAAACGTCATTCAGATCCACAGCCAGTTATGTGTTTGGTCAGTGTCTCCCTCCAGTGGTGAAGGCATGTGCTCGCAAATATTTACAATATAATGCTGCATCTATGAAAATGTGGGATTATAACATGTGAGAATATACAATGTGCAATATTTTGAATCAAATTTCAAAGAGAAAAGTAAGAAACCGAACAAACCTTGAGTTTTACAGGTTTTTCAGTATTCCATGAGATTACTTATCTCTGATTGCTCCTATAAAGAAAACTAAATGTCAGATGCAGTGCGACTGTTTCTTTTGGATAAACCTATTGCAGTATCTTGAACTTTCAAATATTTTCCCTTAGACTCAAATTTATTTACTGCTGGACAGGTGTGAGGTGGAAGACACACAGCCCCTCTCAGTTCTCATTTGTGCTTGACAGAAATTCTGTTTTTTATGCTGTTGTTTTTTTCCTTGCATCCAGCACAGCTCTCAAACTAATGCATTTCAGCAGGAGACAAATTTGGTGCCTGCCACATACTTTCTGTTGTCTGCACATAAAGCAAATGTCGAAGCAATCCATAATGTTTTCTCTATTTTTAAATAAAATGGGTTTTTCTGTAAGTGCTACACCTATAGCGCAGCATCTGGTAAATATCCAACTAAAACGTACTTTTGCTGGTATTTTTAATCACAGTTTATTATTTCCTTTTCTTGGCAAAAGATCCTGACTCATTTGGTCCTCAGTTCACTTCATTCAAAAATACATTATTAATCCCAGAAGGGAGATTAATTGTTGAAATAGTCATGACTGAAGTCTTTTCAGTATCATCTCTCAGTGGTATGCAGAGAGATTTACTTTAAGTCCTAGTGTTTATTGATATTTTCTCATAAACAAATATAATCAGGTGTTTCTTGATGTTTAAATTTACCCAGGTGTTTTATGTCCTTAAACCTTCAAAAAATACTTAATCAGATAAAAGCTCAACTTCAACACAACCATCCTGCCTCAAGACTAGGACTTTTTTCCTGTTAAAACTGGCAAACACACATTTTTAAGTGGTTTCAAAGATGCCATTTAACAGTATTCAGTTTAAATAATTTGTGTAATAACAAATTATTTAAATTATAGTTTATAAAAAGCTATGAGACTGTGTATTAAAACCAAAGGAAAAAGTGAGCCTGGGGATTTCTGTCATCATGATGTAAAGTCTCTTCAATCTTGGGTTAGAGGAGAGCACAAAAGGACGTCAATGAAATATTCATGTTTAGAAAGAAGATGAACGATCTTATTTTCACTCATCTTTTTTCCGTTCTTTCCGTCCCTCTTCTCACCAGCTGGAAAAGATGTTGGAGGCGCAGGTGTGGAGAGAGGCAGCCACGCAGGTTTTCTTTGCCCTCGGCCTGGGTTTTGGAGGTGTCATTGCTTTCTCGAGCTACAATAAACGAGACAACAACTGTCATTTTGATGCAGCGCTGGTTTCCATCATCAACTTTATCACCTCCATCTTGGCCACTTTGGTGGTGTTTGCTGTCCTGGGGTTCAAAGCTAATGTCATGAATGAGAAGTGTGTGGTGGAGTGAGTATGTCTTATAGAAACAAATACGACCAGATCGGCCTGTCTTCGGCAGATGCTCTTGTTAACATATCTCTTTTCACTGCATCTCCGACTGTCCAGGAATGCAGAGAAGATTCTGGGTTACTTAAACACAGGCGTGCTCAGCAAGGAGCTCATCCCTCCACACATCAACTTCTCCCATCTGTCTGCTCAGAATTATGCCGAAATGTATGGAGTTATTAAGACGGTGAAGGAGGACAGATTTGCCCAGCTGGGGCTGGACGCCTGTGTCCTGGAAGATGAACTCAACAAGGTCAGTGGAAGATACTGCAGGAGCAAGGGTGGGAATGTGGTCCTGCTTCTGTATGTTTAGAAAGATATGAAATACAGCTCAGTTATCTGAGTAGGGAAAGTGGTTGTTTTCTGCCTGTCAACATGTTTGAATTCAAGTGTAGTCTATGATCTCACCAAGAGTTCATATCTATGATTTCATTAGTCTCATGGTTGCTCCATAATTTATGAACCTGTGGATAGATGGAGAGACACATAACTGATTCTTTTCTTTTTACAAGACCTTTGATTTTCAAGCAGCTCATTAGTTACTGTGTCCATCTCCACTTCTTTCCCTCGATCCTCCAGGCAGTTCAGGGAACTGGACTGGCCTTCATCGCCTTCACAGAAGCCATGACTCACTTCCCTGCCAGTCCCTTCTGGTCTGTCATGTTCTTCTTCATGCTGATCAACCTGGGCTTGGGAAGCATGATCGGCACCATGACCGGCATCACCACTCCCATACTGGATGCTTTCAAGATCCGCAAAGAGATCCTGTGTGGTGAGTGTGGATTTTATGCAGCTGTTAAGATGTGAGTATTTCAGATTTTGACAGATTTTTTTTTTTCACTTCTCTCCCTCAGTGGTTTGCTGTATTATAGCCTTCCTGTTAGGCCTGCTGTTTGTGCAGCGTTCAGGGAACTACTTTGTTACCATGTTTGATGACTACTCTGCTGGCCTACCACTCACTGTGGTGGTGATCCTGGAGAACATCTCCGTGGCATGGATCTACGGAACGAAGAGGTAACTTGACCGGATGTGCATGTTCTTGAAGTTTCAACTGGATTTGTTTTAAAATGGACATGGCACTTTCACTAATACTTGTTGCTGAGTTCAGCTATAATAGTTACAGGCATAGCATTTGGTAGAAATACAACTGAGAATTATTAGAACAGGTTTATCTGTGACTCTGTGATGATGCTCATTTTTACGTTGAGATCTGTCAACCAAATCCAAAAGTTTTCCATTACCAAAATCCAGAAATATGCCATTCCATGAGTGGTTCAGATATGCAACAAATTGTGGCACCATAAACCCAGATCAAAGTGTATTTATCCCCAGCTTTATCTCCACAGTAAATCCTACCATGCTACATTTGCTGTTTATGTAGAGTGTGTAGCACAGGGCTGTAACACAAAGTTTAAGAGGCACAGCCTGCAGAAGAGAGTGGTGGAGTTTAGTGGCTTAATCCATCCCCGAAAACTAGTTGCTATGAGCACAAACATAACAACCAGAATTGAAAGTAGGCTGAAATGATCTGAAATTTTGTTCTGTTCAAACAATAGACTCTTTACTTAATCCTCCACATCCTTAGAAGCATTGTCTGAAACGTTCAACATTTTTCTGAAAATTTTTAATGACAAGTTTACAAACATAAGGCCTGTCATTATTTCGTCTTCTTCTGAACTTTCAACTTCTCTCCTTTGCTCACATGTTCTTGAAAATTTGTGTCTCTGTCATTCTTAAATGAGTTGGTCGGAGAGATTAAGGCACCAGGCTCCCCTCTAGATGCCATCCCTCCTCATTTTTTTTTTTTTTTTTAAAAGAGACCTTCTCTACTACAACTCAAACGGTCCTTGCTATTATTAACAGCAGTCTTGCTGCTGGTGTTGTTCCTGCCACTTTCAAACAAGCAGTTGTTCAACCCCTGCTCAAAAAACCCGGTCTCGACAGCACAGTATTGGCTAATGTTAGACCCATCTCCAAGATGTCTTTTATATCAAAAATCTTAGAAAAAGTGGTCTACCAGCAACTGATGTCATTCTTGCACCACCATAACATCTTGGAAGTCTACCAGTCTGGTTTCAGATTGCTGCACAGCACAGAGTCACCATTACTGAGGGTCAGTAATGGCGTCCTCCTGGCCACTGATGCTGGAGATTATGTGGACCTTGTCCTGCTGGATTAGAAGGCAGCATTCAACAGGATAGACTATAGGATTTTAATGTCTAAGCTTCAGAATCTGGTGGGGATTCGAGATACTGGACTAGACCCGTGTAGGTCATACTTGGCAGGAAGAACCATGTGTGTTAGAATAACTGGCTTTGAATCTACCACAGCTCAAGTGTCGTTTGGGGTTCCACAGGGCTCAGTTTTAGGGCCACTATTGTTTTCTGTGTATTTGCTGCATTTAGGGTCCATATTAAGAAAGCATGGCATATTTTTTCATCTATATGCTGATGACAGTCAGATTTATCCGCGGCTAAAAAGGAAAGGTGCCTTAGATCAGCTGATCAGCTCCTTCTGGAGATGCTCAGGCCAGGCAGACTCTCAGAGAAGACAGCACCTTCACAGTCACTGCTCCAAAGCTGCACATCAGAGAAGCACCATCACTGTCCATTTTTAAAACTCATCTGAAAACCCATTTTTATGCTCTGGCCTTCAACACATCACGAGACTCCTGCTTTTACTGTTCTTATTGTCTTCTTGTCTCGCCAACTCTGTACTCTCTCACTTATGGTGCATTACAATCTGCACCTAAATCAAAACTGTAAGGGAAAAATAATACAACTTGTGTGAAAAATAACATCAACACATAAATAAAAAGAACAACAGGTTACACATAATGAATCTTGAATGCATGTCAAGAAACACACTGTCTACAGCATACTGGGAAACTACACCCAACCCCTCCACCATCCTATAATTAAAACTTACTTGCACCTCAGTGAAGACACAGTTAAAATGGCTGTTTTTGTGGTATTTTAAACAAAACGCACATTTTTATTGATATGAAATTATTCCAGCTTTTGAAAAAAAGGCCTTATATTCCCTTAAAGATAAATAGCAATGACTTTAAGATGCTAAAATACCATTTGCTAAACGTAGATTCAGTCTAAAGGTAATATCTTTCACGATCAGCAACAACCATCTTCTTTCTTTCTTTCTACAGATTCATGCAGGACCTGGAGGACATGCTCGGCTTCAGGCCGTACTCCTTCTACTTCTACATGTGGAAGTACGTGTCACCTGCGGTCTTGGTGGTGCTCATTGTTGCGACTGTCATTGAAATGGCCGTCAGTCCTGCGGGATATAATGCCTGGGTAGAGTCTGAGGTCAGTTCCACCTAATTTTGTCCATTTATAAGATATGTAAAGGTGCCAAGAAGTGGGAAAAAGTTAAAAACTGAGAAAAAATTTTTTTAAATCTGTAATGACCGTTGTCGTATATGCATTGTTTATTGTTCAAACACAGATCTCATGAACTTATTTAATCTAGCTGCTCTTCTTACCAATTTGAATTTCTTTTCTTTTTTTTATATATTCTATGTTTTTAGGGCTCAGAGCGTTTCCATAGCTACCCTCCCTGGGCGTTAGCTATGGCCTATGCCCTCATTGTGGTCGCCATGCTGCCTTTACCCATAGTTTTCATCGCCCGCCACTTTAACTTGATCTCAGACGGCTCCAATAAGCTGTCTGTCTCCTACCGTAAAGGTATGATGAAGGACATCTCCAATTTGGAGGAGCAGGACGAGCAACGCTTCATTCTTAGCAAGAACCCCAGTGAGGTTCCCTCCCCCATGCCCGGCCACCGTGCTTATCTGGGTCCCGGAGGCACCCAGGAGATGACCAACACCAACTATGGCACCAGCAGCAAGACAGGCTACCAGAACATCGGCTCTCCTGAATCTGAGTTATGATCTACTGAGCTCATAGGTCCAATCGTCTACATAACCCCCACCTAGCTCGAAGTGAGACAGACAGAGGAAGTCAAGAGGGAGTGAAAATTCACTTACAGCATTCGTCACACCTTAACCCCAGAATTAAATCCCTCCATCTCTCCTTCTATGCTCCATCACTTCCTTCCTCTGGTTCTTTTTTTTTCTATCTGTTTTTTTTTTCATCTGTGCAGCTAATTGCCAGTAAATTTCAGCTGTGAGAAAGGAATTGTGGGAATATGGCGATGATGTCCACAGGGAAAGCAAAGGAGGGGCAGAGATGGGAGCACAGATGGAAAAGGTGTATAGAAAGGTCCATTGTGATCCTAATAATTTATAAAACTCTATCTGAGGTTAAGGAGTGTGCGATGCCACAGTGCTTTGTACTGTACTGGGCTGTAATTTTGTGTGTAAACCAGTTTGTGCTTTTCTGGCTCAGTGAAACAGGATTGTTAATTGTGGGGATAGAATGGAAGGAGACTCAGAAAAAAATAGTCAAAACAAAGTGATTACAAATGTCTCAATAACAGTATGTAGAAAATGATTCTGATAGTGTTACAAGCACATTATGTCTTTTAAGTTTATTGTGCCTATCATGCATCAGCAATAATAACCAGTCAAATAGGGTCCTGAAAAATACTGTGGCTCTCCTTCTATCTCTATTTTCCCATCAATGTGTAATAATGTACATATGTGTTGTGCAATAGTTTGAGACATCATCATAAGTAGTACATTCACACTGCAATAGTGCAAAACATGGAGCAGCTTTGTTCCTTGTTATTCAATCAACACAAAAGCACAGTCGCCTGGCATCGTTGGACCATCTCTGAGCTTTAAAAACAGAGCAGCATTTCTTTCTTCTCAACCTCCTTGGTTCTCGACAGGCTCTGGAGTTGGTACCAGCAGCACGGTTGTCTCAGTTGCGGCAGGTCATGACAAAGCCTTTCAGTTTTAATCAATCACTTCAGTCGAGTGTTTTTAATGAATGCCTTAGAAGGAAAGCAGCGGTGACGCACGAGCAGAAATAGCAGAGCAGCTTGTGTTTGATCAGAAGGCAGCTTCAGCCTTGTCTGTGTTAGTGATGGAGAGCCAGGCAGAGCAGGTGACGTGAATTTTGTCTTTGTGTACACAGATGTACATGTCAATGGGTTGTCTGCCGCTGAATGACAGCTCCTAATGACCCTGTTTAAAAATAGGACCTTGTCACCCAGGGGAAGCCGTGGCAACGCGCCATAGAAACATGTTGTCCTATGAAGTGGAGGAGCAGAAGGATGCCAGACACCTTGCTTATTTCTGTGCTCCACCTCCACGACTGTTTCTCACATTGTTACGGTTTATTGATTAACAGCTTCCCTGCCATGCTGCATTGTGGATCAGTCAAGCTTCATCCCTGAGAGGATGAGCGTTCAGTCTCACTGCTCTACATTCCTGGATTTGTGACCATTTTGTAATAGAAATTATTTCATCAGCACTGCAAACTACACTTTAATGTCTTTTTGTGATTCGGAGAGTGAAAAGAACACCTTTTCATTTTTATTTTTTATTTTTTTTCTGATGTGTAATCTTGTATGACAATGGATGTTTTGGGGTGTATTTTGGAACTGTACCGTGATATAAATGTTGAAAACAGGTGGTAATACATGCTTTTGACCACTAGGTGTCTCTGCTGGCCAGCAGAGCGACACGCTCTTTGAATCGTTGCCCCTCCCCGAGACAGCACCGATACTTGAGACTGAACAGATGTAGTGTGAATCACAGTCAGTCACATTGTTTGGTGCCTGAATCGCATGTGTGATGTCAGTTTGCCTTATGCTTTTGCCATCGAATTAGTTTTTTTTTGTTTTTTTTAATTGTGTGGATTGTTTGTACCAATGTTTTGTCTCATTCACTTGAGCACTTTAATTATGCACAGACCCTGGAGTTGTTTGTTAAGCACATATTTGAAAAAAAAAAAAATACACAGTTCATGAAAGGCATAAGACACAAATGCCTCACAACAAAAGAGACCTTTGATTTCTTATTTGCTTTCCCTATTTGATACTGACAGCCTGCCTTCCCATACAAAATGTGTGTGGTTTAAAACTCATCGTCATGTTGAAGCCCCCATCATCACTCCTGCGTTGAGTGATGGCTTCTTTCCCTGCTGCTAAGTCGTAGTTCAGTCAGGCAGCTCATGCATTGGAGACTATTAATGATATAATTGAGTTTTTGAGTCTAAACTTAAATAAGACCCCATTTACCGGACATTCATGGAGATATTGGCGGTTCCAACCAGAATCAAGTGATAGCTGAGGCGGAGCTGTGACTATGTGAGCATCAACAAGCTTGCAGGGGGAAAGATATCAGAAACTATCTGAGATGAAGTAAGTGGAATAAACCATAGGGAGAGGTTAAAGTGAAGATGGACACTGTTTGGGTTTGAATGTCTGCCTGAACCAGCTCCCGAGGTTCACCTGTGTTTTATATTGTGCATGATAGTCGTCCCTGCTGAATGTTGTCATTTAATCTAACATGGGTCTCCATTTGCTCAGGTTTAAGGCTAGCCATCACCTAACAGCAGGTGCAGTCACTAACACACCTTAATATGCCCTAAAATTCTTCATACAACATGTTATAACCAACCCCCTTTGGTAAAAATTTAGTATGCAAAGGCAGACAGATGTTTAGTAAAAGTAAGTATGGCACATTGTGTATGAAATTTAAGGTGAAGGTGCTAATCTGCTTTTTTTTAAAAAATAAATTGTCAGTTTTTCTTGAAGTTGAAGCACATTTTCAGAAAGCACAGAATCATGAAGGAGTTTTTAACTTCGTAATAAACGATGAGCTTCCCGAGTCAGTGTGAGTGAACTTGGTGAGGAAAATTATGATCACTTTGATTCCAGCTTCCTACAGGAACATCTGGAGGATAAAACTTGCACACTGAAATTCACTGCCATCCTCAACAGGAACTAAACTTTACCCTTCTAGAGAGCACAATCACAGCCCATGAGTTTATACTATTTTATAGTATTTCAACGACGCTATAGCATAGCTGGATGATATGAGGGCACAGCCAACCTTAGCCCTCAAGTTTTAATACACTTCTCAACACGGTTTAGACTCTGCAGAGCAGGGAAAAGTCTCTTTGGTAGTGAAAATTATCACTGAAAACAAAGACTCCAACTCCAGGGTCTCTTCTTCTCATCCATGTGTCCGCTGTGTCGCAAGCAACTTAGTTCAGTTGCTGAGGTGAATTTGACAGAAATAGAGTAAAAAGTGAATTTATGAAACTGTGCAAATAGTCTTTATGTGACCAATCATAGCTATATTTATAGTATTTAAGATGATGTATTTATTCTGTACATATTGATGTACATTCTGATAAATTCACACTGAGTATCTATAGTGAACGGGTGCATACTTGAGCTGTAAATAACAGTTGTATATTTTCAGATATTTGATTTTTGTACTGTCAGTAATGTTACTTTGGTGTCTGTTAGCTTGTGGTGTTTGTGTGTGGTTGATCTCAATGAACGCCTGTGTGTGTGTCTGTCAATATGTGTGTGTGTGTGTGTGGGTGTGTGTGTGGGTAAAGTAAGTAAAAGTACTTGTAGTTTTTTGGTGTTTTGCTGTGTGTTTTCTCCTCTCTCAGTGTTGTGTGCTGCTGATCTAAACCAGTACCTGAAATCAAATGTTGTTGCAATGGACTGGGACCACTCATGTATAAGCAATCTCCTCTCTGTGCTTTTCACTGGGACTGTGATGGATTCCAGTACTGGCAACACTAACAGGAAGAAATGTTTGTAACAGTAAGACGGAAACTTTAATAATTGAGTGAATAGATTGATAATATGTACAAACACAATGCAGAAAACAGGAAATTAAATTAACCACTTTTATTTAACAGACCACGTTGTCTTGTGTTTTGTTCTTTTTGATTCTTTGAAATCTAAATGTTATTACTGTGCATTTATCTTTCATTTTGTGTCTTTTTATATATATATATATATATATATATATATATATATATATATATATATATATATATATATATATATATATAT
>JAOWBL010000022.1:6247993-6266604 GCA_028564865.1 Zenarchopterus dispar | reverse complement strand
TAGCTGTCAAGCATTGTACTTAAAAACTTTTTATGTTGTTGACACCTGTTGGCAACACCTGTTGGCTACACCTGTTGGCAACACCTGTTGGCTACACCTGTTGGCAACACCTGCTGGCAACACCTGCTGACAACACCTGCTGGCTACACCTGTTGGCAACACCTGCTGGCTACACCTGTTGGCAACACCTGTTGGCTACACCTGTTGGCAACACCTGTTGGCTACACCTGTTGGCTACACCTGTTGGCTACACCTGTTGGCTACGCTGCACACACGAGAGAGAAACAGCTGAGAGCAGCCCACACAGGTGATATGACCACCTCTAAGGGCCGGGTGGACTGGGTTTTGTCCAGTACCAGTACCGTGGTTTAAGTGCGCCTTTAAGATGACGTCACGGGCTTACCTGAGCGGTTCCGGCTGCCGCTCTCCTCCGCGGCCAGCGGACACGTGTCGCTCTGAGTGCTGTCTAAGTGCGAGTTCGTTTCTGATTTCCCGAACGAGGCCGAGTCGGTCGGGACGTCCGGGTTCGGGATGTGCTTCTTCTTCTTCTTCGGCAGCTTCTGCTTCGCCATCGCCAGAGAATAGTACATGCCAAAGTTATTGACGATGACCGGGACCGGCATGGCGATGGTCAGCACGCCGGCCAGCGCGCACAGCGCACCCACCATCATGCCCAGCCACGTTTTCGGATACATGTCTCCGTAGCCCAGCGTCGTCATGGTGACCACCGCCCACCAGAAGCTGATGGGAATGTTCTTGAAGTGCGTGTGGGCAGAGCCTGTGGGGTCATAGGGGTTGGCTCCAATGCGCTCGGCGTAATATATCATCGTGGCGAAGATGAGCACTCCCAGCGCCAAGAAAATGATGAGCAGAAGGAACTCATTGACGCTCGCCCTCAGCGTGTGACCCAGGACACGCAGCCCCACGAAGTGCCGTGTCAGCTTGAAGATCCGGAGGATTCTCACAAACCGCACCACGCGGAGGAAACTGAGCACGCTGCTCGCAGCTTTGGACGACAGACCGCTCAGGCCCATCTCCAGGTAGAACGGCAGGATAGCCACAAAGTCAATAATGTTGAGTGTGTTCCTGATGAAGACCAGCTTGTTTGGGCAGCAGATGATCCGGACCAGGAACTCAAACGTGAACCAGACCACACAGATGCCCTCCACCAGGAACAGGGCCTGGCTGGTCACGATCTCGCTCATCTTCACGTCAACTGTGACGTTGTCTTTGGAAACTTGCTCCGTCCAATTGCGAAATTCATTAAAAGCTTCATGGGTCTCCAAGCAGAAGGTGGTGATGGAGACCAGGATGAAGAAGAGAGAGATGAAAGCCACTCCCTGAAGGAGACAGATACTTCACATTAGTACAATGCCATGAATTCACATTATGTGACTTCTCACATCTTCAAAACAGTAATGAGAAGACATCAGTATCCAAATAACTTCTTCAAAGCAACACAGATATTTGATAAAAGAACTAACTTAGACCTTCGAAGTAGGGATTCAACTCCACTGATTGATCATTACCTTCATGTAGGAGGTTGAAATGTGGCAAAGAAAGAGGAAGATAATAAGCCTGGGTACTGACTGTGCTCAAGAACCAGCAGGACAAAGAAACACTGGCACCCTGAAAAATAAGTGCTTTTCTTCAAAATGGAGCTGACTGGTCTCCCATGAGGGAAAAAAAAGATCTTGACCATCATTAGATGTCTGCAGCAGCGAGTAAGGTGGGAACAAAGAGCTGAAGAAGTTTTTTAAAAAAGGAAAAAATTACAATTATTACGGTTTTGGCCAGCTGGATGCTGTTTAGATCTCTGGCTCATTATTTCTATGATAAATCTGATGATTAATTTTAAGTTATATTTTGACAAAATTTGTCTCTAATTACAGATCATCATCTCAGACCACTAATAACCAGTCAAAACCATCGTCAGGAATGACATGAACTGAGCGCTGTTGGTTTGTGAGTTGACACTTATGGACCAAGTAAATACAGATAAAGTAATGAAACCATATGTCGCGATGAACACGATTTTAAAACCATATCCACTTGAGGTTGTTAGTTACTGAGACGAAGTGAAACCCCAAAATATCGGACACACTCTACATACTTTATGTTCACTGTGGCTCCTCCGGACACACTATTGTTGCCTGCCATTAAAAAAAATAATAATAATAAACTGGTCAGAGCAACTCTAGTTTGAAGACTAGTGAGTAAAGACTTATCTTCCTTTCTGGAAATACACTTTGTCTACAGGCAAGTGAAGAAAGTGGTCCAAACTCTTTCTGGGAGAAAACGAGGTTTCATTAACAAGAAAAGTACTTCTGACGGACAGCAGGGGGCGCTCAACACCACCTGCCTCTTTCAAATATGAGGAAGAAATCACTTTTGATAAACTTTTTGGGTTAATTTGAAAACAGTAAGTTTGGTGAAGAACTTGAAGTAAAAATAAATAAATAAAAAATCAAGCAGGGTCTTAAGTCTTGACACAAATTAGAAACGTGCAAGCAGCAACCTGCCGTGTTGTTTGGTTTATCAGACATGTTCAGCAGCACAACCTCTTTTCTGCTGTAAAATCCTTTTCAATAGAAATAAAATATAACAGAAGAGAAGTGAATCAAACAGCATATCTAAATCCTGAAAGCACAATTGAACAAAGCTGTTCACCATCATCAGCGCTGCGTGCTGACTCAGACGTGACCTGTATCTATTGTTTACTGAAGCCTGGGCTAATTGTGAAATGGCTCTCCCACCTTTCTGATCTTGCAGCTGGATAAATATGTACCTGCAACTTGTGTGCACTTAGCCTTTCTGTCCCACGGGGACTCAAATATCATTTGGCTTCAGGGTTTTCTTTTGGGTCTGTGAGTACAAAATAGAAATGAAGCACATAAAGCCCGGACGGGGACGCTGATTCACAGGGGGACAAACAAGAACGAGTAGGGCCTGCTGCTCCGTTAATGGAGTCAAGTGAGTTGGAATAATAGAAACCGGCTGTTTGAGGAACGTGACAGAAACGGCAGCATCCTCGCCATGTCTCTGTAGTGTGAATGATTTGAAGATGCCAACCATGACAACACTTTTGGACCCTGGTGAAGGTGAAGACTGAGCTGCAGCACAAGAGGGAAAGCCTGGTGTAAACACTGTTCCAGGGGGAGCTTAGAGTCTCCCCCGTCACTTGGACACGGTGTCCCTGAACATTACCAAGACAAACTGCAGCAGAGGGCTTTTCCAGAGTCACAGGGGATATAACGAAAAGACAAACACATGCAGAACTAAGGGCAAATGCACAACAGTGATTTAACTCATATTGGTGGAGGAGGACTCGATAGCAACACTGTGATGAAACCGTCTGAGTCACTTGTACCGTACGAAACACGTAAAACTGTAAAAACGGAGGCACTGTAAATGGGACAAACATTAAGCAGCGTGTATCCACTCAAAGTAAACACAACTAAGAAGACAAATAATCTAGACGACAGGTCACACCTCCAGTCACAAGTACCAACAGCTCCAGTAATGGAAATATAAGTTGAAAAGAAAACCCAGAAATATCCTTTAAGGAGTAATATTTAACTTATACAAGTTATCAGTTTGAATGCTGGCAGACTAAACCCAAGATGCAGCAATATCATCGAAAACACTGAGGCGAAGAGAGTCAGTCAGCGTCGTACAGTGGGCTCACACAATTGTTTATGATTAATTCAATCCAGGACATAAATCTTTTGGTAAGTATACACAACCGTTGTCTTTCAGCGTTTTGTTTTGACTGAAAGCATATGACACAGGAAGGACTCCTGCAATGACTTCTGGGAAGACAGCAGAGCGGCAACCACTGAAGTTCAGAGGCATGCGACGAGCCTAACAGATCCCGACAGTGGCGAGTTTACTAAAATGCCAAATGGTTTATCACAGAATTAAACAGAGCTGGGTATGTGGAGACCAACCTGCTGGAAGTCCTGGCAGAACCAAGGACAATTTACTCTACTCATAAAAGCCTACCTGTCCATTAACATGACAGAACCTGACCTCACACCTGGACGTGTCTGCGGGTAGATGCATGACTGGACTTATAAACTGAGGAAATGTCTTTGTTTCTCTTATTGTTTAGTTTTTCATTATATGTCATTAGTCGTCTTGGCGAATAAATCATGCAGCATTTACAGTAAATACGTCTGTGTGGTTGACATACAGGAACACCACAACGTCACGTTTACTGCTCACCAGTATAAATCTAAAACGCAGTTACAGTGTCGGAGGAATCTGCACTACATTATTTATAATACAGGAATCTTTTCCAGGAAAT
Source organism: Zenarchopterus dispar (assembly GCA_028564865.1). Classification (NCBI taxonomy): domain Eukaryota; kingdom Metazoa; phylum Chordata; class Actinopteri; order Beloniformes; family Zenarchopteridae; genus Zenarchopterus; species Zenarchopterus dispar. Next base: position 6,262,295 of record JAOWBL010000022.1, on the reverse strand, counting down.
AGGTCCCCCAAAGGGGTCTTTTTCTCAACTTTTCTAAGAACCTTTCCGATCAGTCAAGTGCCTGCCTTCTCGGTCATCATTTCTCCGATATAGCTCGTAAAAATGTGTTTCTAAGTTGCACTACGTGAATAGTTATTTTTTAGAAAGAAGTGGATATAAGCAGTAAATGTTCATTTGTTTCACAATGATTGTGTTCTCGGACACTAAAAGACCTGCAAGCCAAATAAATATGCAACATTAACAGATTGAGTGTTAAAGCTTCAGTTGGAAACTTCCCAAAAATCCTGTAAAATGGCTAGAAGTCAAGGAGCGCGCCAGGCTTGCCGAAGCGCGTGCGTCTGAGCTTCGGTACCACGGAAACTGAGGCGTCAGTGAACTGACACCTGAGAGTAAATCAATAGGCGTTTTCAGATCAGACTCCACTATTATCCCTGGATGATGAACACGTGTTTAACGTGCACTGGTCAGCGTAAAGCCCAGGCGTGTTACGGCCTCCCCGGTGCCTGAAGCCGAGTTGAGGGGAGCGAAGGCGAGTCGAGAAGTGTTATCGAGTGGAACTACGTAACATGACGGCCTGCTGTCTGTCTGGTTGTACTTGGTGGCTTTACCAACATCCAAACAGCTGGATGGATGCAGGAGATGGAGCAGGTGGTGGATCCATGCTGGATAACAATGTGATTTATGTAGCGACTTCCCCCAAATTGTGTTGCACAAATATGACCAGCAGTCTCCCTCTGCCACTCCTGCTGTTGTGGTCGTTGACCTCAAATCATTTCTTTCTGAGGTTCTTCAGTTTGTTAGCGACCCACGTTTCTTTTCTTGCAAAGCCACAGTCTGGTATTTTAGTAGCCAGTTGCAGGTTATGGTTCTGTAATATGCTGATTTATGACGTCCACGGCTCTGACGATGAGGAGCTTGTGATTGGCATTCTTTAAACATCCTGTCTGATTCTGATTGGAGGAGCTGCAACAGGGAGTGATGGAAACTTGTAAACTGCATTGCAAGCTGCAGGTGGTGCCAAAGGTGGGAACTTACTTCTGAAATTACCCAGCAGACAGATCATTCTACGAAGCCTACAGCACCCTTGGCATCACTGGAGCATGCAAAAAGAAAGCCATCAATAAGGCCACAGCAGGAAGCTGCAGGAAAGGCTTCTGTGAATGATGAGGGGGAAGGAGTGGGCTAGTGCTACTGAGATGCGGGCCGGGAGAAGGGGTCTGAAGTTGAAAGACCCAAAACCACTAATAACCCCAGGTACTTCACGGAAGATGTATCCAAGAGCATGGAGAGATGTATGATTCATAGGGTGCAGCTACATCAGTTGGCTACAGTGACTGAGTCACTCATCAGGTTTAAAAGCCAGAGTTTGGAGGTATTTTGGTTTTATTGAACATGCCGATGAAAAGTGCGTTGACAAAATCCACTCCATTTATAAGCCGTGTAAACCAGAGCTGAGTGGAGTGGTGACACTACAAGCATGTGACATCACCTCACGTGTTTCCAACCCGGTTCAGAGGAGACGAAGCCGCCGGTTGTTGCTGCTAATCACCCAACAATCGAGGAAGAATTAGCAAAACTTCCCTGCAGCTCTGAAAAGGTGATTCGAATCTTTTTTCAAAACATGTTGACCAGCTCCTTTTTCTTACAGAAGAACTTGAAAGTTGACAATCCTGAGACTGATGAAAAGCAATGATTTTTAAATTTGTTTCAGCAAAACAACATAAAGTGCCTTTAGAAACAAATAAGACTCATTATATGTTGTATTATTTGCTGGTTTGACATGAACTAAAAGATAAAGGAGATAAATTTGTTTGATTACTTGAATTAATGGATACTGACAAATATACCTTTTTTACAAGTATGAAGTAGTCTTAGAGTGAGGAAAAAAAAATCCTGAATGAGGAAAAAGATGCATCGAAAATCATGATAATCGCTGAAAAATCGAATTGTAGCATCCTCAATAGTAATCTTAGTTGGCACACTACAAATGATTCAATCAGTTTATGTCATATAATCAGAAAACAGTAGCAATTTCAGCAAATATGACAAAAATACACTTACCAACTGCAACCTTAATGACGCCAAGCTCACTTCCTGGTTTGAGTGCTTTGTAGCAGCAGCCCTGACATACCAACAAGGAGGAACCTTTACCATTTCAGTTGACTTCATTTTCCTAATCTACTCTTTACCTTTGACTTCAGTGGAAATAAAAAAAGACCCAGAACTGAAACAAACCTTTATCTCACTGAGATAGCCTCGGGGCGTTAAAGGTCTGGAAGCTGTTGGCTGAAATGCACCGTTTGCCAGTTAAGCCTGCTGATATTTAACGAGCAAAAGCCTTTGTGAGATCAAGTGGGTGGCAGAAAATGTCCTTTTTCCTGGGACTGTATTGTGTATTTTGAGTTTTAATTCATTTCAGACAGAGAGGATATTTTAGATTTTGTCTCTATAGCTTCATTTCATTTGATATGTATCATTCCTGTATTTTAGAACCTTTCATGTACAATTTAATATGCATGGTAAATAAATATATAGTACACATAATAAAATAAAATAATTTAAATACATCTGTAATGGTAATATGCTGATATAGCCCCATAGCATCGCTGACCACTGACTTTTAAAATAACTCAGTCTAAGCCTAAAGTTGAGCGTCTTTATGGCAGAGCCACCGTGCTGAATGTACATCAGGTTGTGTCCTTGGGGTCTCAGTGACATCCATCCATTTTATCTCACTTCTGGCTGCAAACATCCAAAGGCTAAATGCTGGATGTGAGGTTTCAAATTGAAGACCCACAAACCAGGGGGCAACATTATGGTGACCACTGTCAATGTTTACATACAGTCTATAGTCACTATATGACATCCTGTACAATCATCTGATCAAAACCTATTTATTTTATCTGCCTCAAGAACAGGATCTTTAATCTGTCTGCCGCAGCAGACTGTAGTCACACATTCAATTATATCTCATACTAATTGTACCAAAAAAAAAAGCATGATTTCCAGTGTCATAAGATGTCAGTATGCCAACAAAGCAGAGGTCCCCAAAGGGGACGGCAGCCTGGTCCCAGCTGTAAAAATCAAAGCAGGATGAAGTGAAGCAGGAGGCGTGACAGGCAACAGGCTGTGCAACAGTGTACAGCAGCTGGAGAGCCCCATCACAGTCATCGCCTCAAGCTGTTGAGCATCTTGCTGTGTTCCCAGTATGGACATGTTATGCTTAAGCACCCCAACGACAGAGCACTCTGCAGAGGCACTAAGAGCCCTCACTGCTGATTTTCCCAGAACACATTTAACACTGATTCATGCCTGAGAGTTGGTGCACCTGAGGATGGAGAATTAATCTCCACGACTCGCCCTGTCTGCCATATTTCTCCTGGGTATCTTTGGAGTGGTACTTCGTTATCAGACATTTATATTTCATAGATTCAGAGATCCAAAAATATCAGGAAAAATGATGATGATCATCCACAGTCATGTGAAAAAGAGAGTAGATCCTCCTTCATTTTTTTTTTTTTTAGTTTAACGTATCTGGGGGCAATGAAAAATCATCTGCTTCTGAACACATTTTTAAAGTTAGTAAACAACAGCAAAAGACGACAAACATTTCATTAAATAAAACATTAGCAAAAACATGGAAGCAGTGTGCAAAAAACTGGGAGTCTTCTTACTGCTTTTCATAGGAGTTAGACGGTTAAGCGAGACCAAAGGGCTGCCTGTAAAATGCACTTGATTAATTAATCACCAACAAGTGTGACAAGGTTTTTAAAAGGTGAGATTTTGCCATTTTTCTGGATTGGAGCATTGTGGTATCTGATAACATAATGCCAAAGAGGAAAAACATCAGCACTGATCTTAGTGAGGCAACCACTGTTGACCATCATCAGCAACAATTTTTGAAGACTTATACCTGGAGAGATGATTCACAAGCAGACAGCATTCAAAACAGATGTCAATAAATGCGATGGGAAAGGGATTTATCCACCTAACATCATATACCAGTATTTGGGTGTTGCCCTAGTAAAGCTGTATCTGAATAAACTACTAAACTTCAAGAACAAAGTACTTTGGACAGATGAGACCAAAGTGGAGTTGTTTGGTTGTTTGTAAACCGAGAATATAAACTGTTGTGAAGTATGGTGGAGGAGAGGTAATAACTTGTCTGTTTTACAGCTACAAGACCAGGTGACCTTGCAGTCATTAGGTCAACTATGAACTCTCGAGTCAAATATAGGCCACTTGTATAACGGCTAAAGCTTGGCTAAAACTGTGTCATGCAACAAGACCAGAAACCCAAGCATGCCTCCAAAACTACAATCAAAAGAGTAGTTCTCATTTGTACAAAAAAGCTGCTCCAGAAAATGGGGCAGCGACTAAAAAAAAAGAAAAAAAAATCACACTCGCCTCAGTTTCCAAGTCTGGTTCTGGAAATACCAAAAACCATCTGACTGGCTGACCTCATTGTTCTGACAGGAGTATCAATACGATGAAGCTTAGACAAAACAAAAGTTGACACTAAGCCATTTAAAGCATTACAAAAAATACAAAAATCTTAAAATAATGTTTATCCTGAAGCAGACACTAAGGCCAGTTGAGCAATGCCACAAGTGGAGTTATGTGCTAATATTTTTTGTTTTTGTCCCAGAGCAGAGCAGCACCATTGTGCCTGACTAGAGCTGATGAAGAGCACATAAAAACTTACAATAATCTAACCACATGGTTATAAAAGCACCTATGATTCTTTCAGCATTATTATCATACAGATACTGCTTCATTTACATTAACAGTTTAACGCGAAGGAGCTAGCTTTTGATGAAAGAACTGACCTACTTGTCAAATTTAAATGTATTCTCAAAAGTCCCAAACAAATTTAAACGACCTCAGATGACCTCGAAGGGGCAAGAGTAGTCACATAGTTTATCAGCTGGTCAGACAGACCAAACACAAGAATTTGTCTTAATTCATTGAGATGAAAAAAGTTGTGATCTAAATAGTTCTTCAGATCACTTAACAAGGGCTGTAGTGAATGTAATTGTTTAGATTTTATATGCAAAATATTTGGAAATAATATGCAAAACAATGAAAGGACAGATGTTTCTTAAAAATTAACCCTAAGGGGATGAGGTACAAGGAAAATGGTAATGGGCCCAAAATGGGTCCCTGGTGTACCCCCACAAGAAAATCCACTGAGCTGTACAGTTATATTGATGTCAAACAAATATCATTTAAACTCATTAAAACTTAGAGTTGTTAAAACACTAAAAAGAGAAAGACAAGAACCAATGCACCGGCTACGTAGAAGTCCAATCCTTAATCCTATTAAAATGTTAGGAGAGTTAGGAGAGTTTGTGCATAAACAGACGGCCACAATTCTCAAAGAGCTGAAGCAACTTTATGAAGATAAGGGAGCCAAAGATTCTCCACACCTATGTGAGAGACTGATAATTTCATACAGAAAATTAATATTTCAAGTTATAGCTGCTAAATGTGGTCCTTCAAGCTACCGAATAACGATAAGACTTTTTAATAACAGTTAAGGACGCCAGTAGAGAAACAGCAGTCGCCACACTAAACTCAGATGTATCTCTTTGAGTTCTGTGCTGCAGCTTTTGCAGCACTTACCACAACCATACAGCACCTCCAGATGATCTTTGTAGACTCTGAAGACAGGGCCGTCTGGGAGGAAATGTGCACATCACGAAGCAAGTTCAACACTGTCAGGTTTTATTTACATTTACCGGCTCAACAAAGCCTAAAATTCCAGTCAGAGACAATGAGAACCATGGTGGTGATGAGGAAGTTTCTTTGTTAACTTTCATCCAAGAGTTAATTAGAAAACACCTACAGATCTCTAACATTGGCTCCAAACACTTCATTTGATTACAACAGGCCAGCACTTGGCCATGAAATGAAATGGCGAGAACCAGGAGCTCGATTTAATACACTCTCTTCAGTCTTTGTAATGTCTGTCTGATCTTCACTAATGAATACGCTGATTCAGACGAAACCAAATGAACAAACGTCGCTAATCCACATGATTAACGTTGCTCTAGAAAGTAAGATGTGTGCTTATAGATTTGTATTATTTTTCTAGAAAACAAAGACTTCAACTGTACGCAGACTTTATGAAAAACTTTTTTCAACTTAGAACCACTGAAGAAGAATGTTTCACTGAGACTCCGGTATCATAAATATTTTCTTTTGAGGTTGTGCGGAAAATCAGATCACAGATGCATCAGTATTGTGAAAGCTATACCGTCAAATAAGAGCTTAATTCAAAAATAAAATATAAAAAAAAGCATGTTTAAGAATCAGTAATGAGGAGAAACTCATGTACAGAAGGAGCAGTGAGGTTATTTATTTTACTTTTGACACATGTATGATCATTTTATTTACTTTTTTTCTTGAAAATTAGGATAATTACATCAATAACCTTTTATGATAATTTTGTTTTCTGTAAAATAGATTTATTCTTGGAAATAAAAGTTATTTCAGACTTCCGATCTCCCATCTGTCAATCATTTAGTCTTAGAAAGAAGACATTGATCTGTTCTTCTGTTTGAATGGAAATGTGAGGCTCCTTTCAGTGGGAACGATAGTTTTAATTGCTCATCACTGGAAAAAAAAAAGTCAAATCCCATTACAACAGCAGGGATTAATTACAAGCAGCAAGGCTGGGGAACTGATGAAACACTGCATTAGAGTTAATGTTCATGTCAAGCCTAAATGACACAAAAGTGAATGAGGTTGCAAAGCTCATTGCTGTGTCAGTGTCACTGGGCTCTGCAGGAATTTAAACTGGAAACCTTCCAGTTACCCACTGGAATAAACCCAGTGTTGCTCATAAACGTCACATATTTCTAATATTGCCATGAAAACAGTGATTTCTTTGTTGTTCTCTGTGTTTTGAAGCAGAAAACAGGTTGAACAGTTAAACTTTTATTCGTAATTTAATCTTCTGTTTTCAGTGTAAAGTGTTCACAATCACCAGGGTCAGTGAGTAAAACTGATATCAAACACAGACGATGTCAAAGGTGGCCTCAGAAATGTAAAATCAATGACTGCTGGTTAATCTGTAGAAATGAAACGTGTTATTTCAGTCACTACTGAAAATGTGAGGTTTCAACCAAACTCTGCATATGGACTCAGGGTCCCGATGATTGTCCAAAAAAGAAACGGCACTGATGCAAAAATGCCTTTTTTTCCTCCATGATACAACTAGGATTGTCATGGTAACTGAAACTAACCAAGCCAAACAGTTCAAAGGTAAACTGAACTAAAAAATGATTTCTGGTAGTCTGATTGACTTGCATTATGAAGGTGAGTAGAAACAATTATAAAAATTATGCAAAATGATAATTGCAAAATCAAATAATTGCACCCAGTCAATTATTCAGCCAACCTCAGCAACAGAAAACTATGTGAAAATACTGATGAAACTATGACATTTTCTGCCACTTTCATGCAGCTGTGTTTCAAAAGTTGAGTGGAGACTATTTTAACACTTATGCACGTTGACTAAGCTCAGACAAAATAACACTGATCAGGCAATTAGGCACAATAATAATTGTGACAGCCCTACTTACAGCCACTTGACATGATCAAATCAGGTTGCCATAGCAACAGCGCCTTGCTGAACTGCTCGCAGCTATATTTTATATAACGTTCAACTGATGTGAATGTAAATATGCTAAAATTAAAACTGAGAATAGGCACTTCAAAGTCACAGTCAGGGTTTCATTTTTACACCCACATGCATCACTGATCCAGCACATTTTGTTCTAACTGGACTGTTTTGGAAGCTGCCCCCTCTCGGATCTTTGACACGACGATGTCAACATCAGAAACGTGGCTTCGTGCACTGACTTAGCACGGCTGCATCAATAATCTTGATTGATCTTGAAAAGGATTTTTGCTTTAATGACGGACAGATTAACGTCCCGACGGCTTTCAGAATCGCATTACCCGACTCCAGCTCAGAGGCTTTTTAAAATAAAAAGGCCATAAAGGTAATGTGAGTCCCTCAAAATGCATCCTGCATGCCTTCAGAGATAACACTCTCATAAATCTACACAGAGAAAACACACATATGTGAGAGAGTCCAGAAACAAACAGATGGATCAATATGGCCCTTCCTTCATGTATGATTCATCTACACGTGAATTCTCGCTAAATCAGCGGTGATAGACAGACATAATTAATTGGCATGTGAAGCTCAGGTCATCTTGAGGTGACAGCGTCGCCGTGGCAGCTGTGACTCAGAGATGTCTGGTAAACTACGGTAACAGCCTGGAAATGCCAGCTGCTGGACCAAAAGATTTAAAAAAAAAACAAAACAACAGTATTTGTAGTTGAACTTGCATTCAATAAGAACATTATACTTGCTCAACAAAGTGAGAACATTGAATAGACTATTCATCTTCATGCTCATATGAAATCAGATGAAACATATTACAGAGAGGACGAGCCGTTCTCTTTCTCTGCTAAATGTTTTTTCCTTTCTGGCCCTTCGCCCGCCTGACAGCTCCTGCTGGTGACATTTGATACTTGCTTTCCCTTTTACTTGAATAAGCACTCTTCTGCTTTTGTTCCTGAACCATTAGGCATATAGCGTACTTTCAAACTCTTACAATTGGATTTTATGATTCATGAACAGAATGAAAGCAATTTTAAGTTCAATTTGCAATACACCGACATCTCTTTCATCTCTAAAAATAAACAATTGTTCTCTTATTCATCATCAGAAAATCCTTTTTGAGTGGGGTGTAAATGCTATACATTATTAGTTAATACAACAAATGCAAAACTTCTTTGTGTAAACTACCACTGACACAACCAGTTTCAATTAAATCTGAATGTGAAAATCTGAAAATCTGAATCAAATCATGAAGTTGAAATAGATGAATAATTCCAACAATTCCCTTTTGTATGATTTCCCCATTGGAGAAATAAAGTACTGATTTAATCAGTCATGTTTTCCTTTCTTATTTGTAGAGTTGAACTGCTTTCAGAGAAATACACGGTGTCACTTATCGTTTCATTTTCAGACCACTCGTCCTCTGAGGATCTCCGAGTGTAAAGCCTTGAAGAGGATGAGTAGGAACACTTCACGTCACTGTTCGCGGTTGTGAAATTACAGTTACGTGGAATTTTCTCTGTTTTTAGCTTTATTTTTTCACCATTTCCCAGGATTTTTAACTGAAAACTGGAACACTATCATGAATGTGATGAAGAGACGTTCAGTTAGTGAGAGTGCAGGTCTTTCACCTGTGGAGATAACTGAAGCACTGTGTAATAACTACAATACTACTATTTTAATAATAAAACAAATATATCGAGATCCTTCTCATCAGAGCACCTCAGGATACCTTCCACTTATAGGCGCTAAAGGTCATGATATGATATATGATATGATATGATATGATATGATATGATAATGACTGTTAAGCTCATTAAATTGACTTATATTTTGTATATGATAGACTGGAGCTGCTCAGTTATGGGGAAAAAACAGTCACAGTTATCTTAGTCAACATTAAGTCATTATTTTAAAACAATGATCCATTTACATTTGAAGCATGCTGCACCTATCAAACTTCACACAAAAATGTTAAAACGTTCACATCAAATAAATAAAACTCCAGACTAAATGAAGTGATTAAGGCCAACAGAGCAAATGCCAGCAGAGCTGCTCAAATAAACTCTTAAACATTTTTGTCAAGACACACTAGGAGTCAAAATTGATATCGCAATTAAAATTGAATTAACTGTACAAACCTGTGACAGGTTTACAGTATGGGAGTATATGTTGTCTGGATAAATAATGAGAGGTAAATGGTTAAATGTACAGCTTTGTGTGAAGTGTGGTTAAAAAAAAAACTTGCATGATGCTTTAGTTCTTAGTTTCTAACTTTTAATCTGGAGGTTAGACGCCAAAGTTGAGCGATAAAGCCTGACTAACAGCTGAAAAAGCTTCATATGGGAGTTTAAGGCTGTGAGTCTGCCTGAAGAAGACGATTTTAAGTGTTGAGAATTTCCACAAATTTGTGCCAGGAAATGAAACAGATGTGAAGACATGAAGTGTGGCCAGAAAGCTGAGGTGTCCTCAAACGCACTCTCTCCAGAGAACCTCATAAGGGTTCAAATGATAAATGTTTTAAAGGGAATCTAGAGTTCATTTAAATTAAAAGTCACAGCTAGGTGAGTCCTGGTCAAATGCAGTGTTGCCAACTTCGCGACTTTGTCGCTATATTTAGCAATTTTTTCAGACCTCTGTTACGTCTTTTTTTTTTCTTTTTTAAAGCGACTAGCGACAAATCTTGTGACTTTCGCAGGTCTTACTGGAGACTTTTGAGAACTCTAGTGTGAAAACACGTTTCGTTTTTCATTAATTTCCAAAGGAGATGCTAGTGCGGGCTCCTCTCAAGTACCGCTCCCACGGCGGCAGCTCCCGCAAATGGACTGCGCATGCGCGTGGCTCCGCCCGCCGATCCCGTCAAGCTGACTGGTCAAGCTATTGAATATTCATGTATTCATTCATTCATTCATTCATACATATTATTCTCATGGAGAGACGGGGTTTTGTTTTCAGCAGAGACCTTGAAAATAAGAATCTGTGTTTTACACAATAAAAACATTACGATCTAGAAATAATAAAACATCATTAAAAAAAAAACACGATTCAAAGCTGCTTAATATCAAGAGTTGCATACCATCAATATGATTGTAAATACAAGAATAAGTTCCGTTACAACAGCAGATTATTAATATATCATTCTAATTCATATTATTTTCATAACTATTCAATGACACTGGTGGAGCCTAGAGGATAAAGGAAGAGGGTTAGATTAAAAAAAAAAAAAAAAAAGAATCAACAAAAATAAATTTATTTGTAGTTCTAAGCATATGCTGTTCTTTAACTTCTGTTTTACCTCTCCCATCACTTTACTCTTTTCTCCTACAGCACCCATTACAGTTATGTACAAATAGTAAATTATGAGGCGGTCATTTGGCGACTTCTAGCGACTTTTAGGGCAGGCTGTAGCCACTTTCCTTGGTTAGGAGTTGGCAACACAGTTTTTCATCACTACAAACAGTGGAGTCATTTTTCACAGCAACTGAGTTCAAATTCTGACACTTTGTTCGCTTTAACTCAAAAAGAGTACAATATCACGCTCATAAACTAAAACCCACCCCATGAGGCAGGCTGATGTCATTATCTCGTGTATTTTAAGTATATTCTTATGTTTTATGTTTACATCAGCCATGGACAGACTGCAGCTTTTTGCTGACTTCAGAGACTTTTTCTAGTCCCTCTGTGGACATGAGAGAGCCTGGAAGACCAGAGCATCTGTTGAACTCACCCTGGCGGCTCTGGATGAGTACGGGTCATCAAACAAGGCCCAGATCTTCGGCTGCCAAACTTCGCGCCAGCCCCTCGACCTGTCTCCGCCGTCCTCGATGCCGAACCGCCTCGGCGTCTCGTCGTCGGTGTCTTCCGGGTCCGGTGGCTCGAATATCTCCAGGGCCTCCTCCGCGTCCCGGTGCTGCCGGTAGCTCATCCAGCAGCACGGCTCCACGTCGGTCTCGTCTATCCCCCAGAACGCGAGCTCTTCCTCGAAAAGCGGCCCGCACACGTCGGCCGGGCAGTGCAGCTTGCCGGTCCGGTAGTAGTTGAGCACGTAGGCGAAGATTCCCGGGTGTCTGTCAAAGAAAAACTCGGCGGCACTCGGGGGCTCGGCGTCCGAGTCGGAGCTGACCTGCGAGTCCGGTTCTGCCAGCCAGGCCAGGCGCGTCCCCGGCAGGGTCCTGAGGGTGCTCTTGTAGGTTTCATGTCGAGTTCCGCCCACGTTAATGATGATTTTGTCCGAGTCCTCGCCTCTGGCCATCTCCTCCTTCAGACATGATTTAGACGGAGGTTTGTTGCCCGACTTGCGCCCTCGGTAAGTCGAAACGCACACCGAGCTTATCATTTAGAGGCAGACTCTCGCTCTCCCGGTTCAAACTGCGGTCCACTCGTTGCCAAAGAAAAAGAACAAAAATCACACAGATAATGCAACACACACACTCATGTCAGTCCTTATATATTATAACCCATGTGGTACATTTTGGGACGTCAAAAACGAGGAAGGTTGTAACAGCGCCAAAGTGAGGTGTGAAGTAACCACCTGTATGAAAACTCAGTCCGCCGTCGTGAACACAGGTGGTTTGACTTTTCAGATCTTTTCATCGAAATACTTTATGTGATCTGAACCAACAAAAACCTGTTGGACAAACTGGCTCCCCATGAAAGCGAGCTTGATGATGTTTTACGCACAGCTCTGCGCCGAGTTGGATGAAGCGCAGCGTCAGGGGTGACCTGTGCGCAGCTCTGTCAGATCTCACCCAAATTCTCAAAAAAGAAAAAGAAAGAAAGAAAAATCCACAACTCTGTCTGGCGACTTTTCTCCTCCCTCATTCACAACAAACAACCCGAAAAGGGTCCAACTCCGTTTGACCACGCGGGGAAAGCTTTAACTACTTCTCGCGCGCCAGATGTGAGGTGGGGATCTGTTGCTTCTCCTCAAATACCATATCTTCCCCTCTCTACACAGCCCGGTTGGATGTTGCGCTGAACAATAGTCTCTCCGGGTTAACCCTTCGTGTGCTGAGGGTTGGCGCACTATTGAGCCACTCCCTCTAATTAGAGAAGAGACTGATGGAGTGTTCCTGCGTGACGGGGAGCGATGAGAGCAATGAACCCATCTGTTAAGGCTGTTTACTCTTTTGCAAACTAATTCTGAAACACCACAGAAACACACTCATTTGGGCTTTGGCACCCGTATTTGCATTTTTAAGCTTCAATATTAAGAACGTATCCTACATAAAATGGCTTTTGTTTACTTATCATCATAAACGAAACAAACAAATGTTATTTTTGCCTGGGGTAGTATATGATGACGTTTGCTATTGTTAAAAAATACAGAGAGATCCAACAGGTCGCCTTTTGGCCTTTTATGTGTATTTTAATCTGTAGAAATGTGACAACTCCAGGCTTCCACCTAGTGGCGTATTTAGTGAACAACATGTTGATCATTTTGGTGATTAATTATAGAATATGGGAGTATATAAGTTAAATACACATGTAAATGTACTTTGTTTAAAACAAAAAAAATGCTGTGTTCAATTCCAGCCAGTATTCACATTTGAGGCTCTTTTGAGATACATATGGGCTGAAAAATGGGATAGTCCGTGGATCCCATGCTGGTCATGTTCAGGTACATGAGTACTGAGTGGGTAGGGGTCCAAAATGGGGATCTTATCTGGTTCAAGTTTGGGCCAACCACATAAAGAAACGTAAGTTCAAACAGGGTCACTGTGGAACCAGCAGATAGTCCCACATCTCAGATGGGCCCCACCTACAAATATTGCCTATCATATACTGTGTAAGGCAAACTAAAATGATATTGAGGTGTTTTAGAAAGTTTACAATTGCACAGTTTTACCAGACAAAAGTGCTAACTTTTTCTAGATTTATCTGTCAGCTGAGTAGAGTGGATGGATTCAAAGGTGTGGACCCAGTTAGATCACATATGTGTGAAAACTGTATGCTGGAGGTGGGGGGACTAAAGACTATAAATCTGAAAAAAAAGAGCATGGTGCCAGAAAGAATTAGGTTTGCTAGAACGCTTTAGTCCATCCCTTATTGCTGGATGTGGCAACATTAGATGTTTCAAGCACCTGAATGACCAGTAGAAATGTATACGAGTTTGCTACAGTACACGTCCAACATTTATCAACCCTGAAGAATATGAGAAAATGAAAGGAGTGGACTACTCTGGCTCTGCTGAGGCTTACAAAGTACGGTGATGAAGATTAAAATAGTTGTTTCTAACATTTTTGAAACCACAAAAAAAAAAAAAATCAGGGATCACATTTAAAATGTTTATGATTAAGGTGAATACTCCACCTAATAGGAATCTAAGTGATTGATATTTCACAAAAAAAATCAATATGAAAGAAACAACTGAACATGTAATCTCACCAATCTCAGATTTATTTAGTGTCCTTGTACATAAAAAAAAGTATGATGAACGCCTGCGTGTCAAGTGTGCCCAAACATTGACGACTCTGACAGCTGTGGGGACAAACGACCTCCTTCCTGCACTGTGGGTGCAGCAGTCTTTGACTGATGGAGTTAACTAATGACCTCACCGTCTCTTGCAGAGAGTATGATGGTTGTTTACTTCTCTCACCACCTGCTTCACAGGGTCCAGAAGACGACCCAGGACAGGGCTGGCCCTCTATCAGCCTGACCCGA
>JAOWBL010000022.1:6230890-6247893 GCA_028564865.1 Zenarchopterus dispar | reverse complement strand
AGGTGAATACTCCACCTAATAGGAATCTAAGTGATTGATATTTCACAAAAAAAATCAATATGAAAGAAAAAAGGTCTGAAAACTGAACATGTAATCTCGCCAATCTCAGATTTATTTAGTATCCTTGTACATTAAAAAAGTATGATGAACGCCTGCGTGTCAAGTGTGCCCAAACATTGACGACTCTGACCTCCTTCCTGCACTGTGGGTGCAGCAGTCTTTGGCTGATGGAGTTAACTAATGACCTCACCGTCTCTTGCAGAGAGGGTGATGGTTGTTTATGATGTTGGAGAGCTTGGCCAACATACTTCTCTCACCACCTGCTTCACAGGGTCCAGAAGACGACCCAGGACAGGGCTGGCCCTCTATCAGCCTGACCCGATTATTTCTACCTGTCTTGAATGTTGCCATACCAACAGGCCACCGTCGCAGATGTAACCACAGTGTCATAAAACGCTCTCAGAAGTTCTCTGCACACTCCAAAAGACTTTCATTTCGTCAGTAGATGGATTTTGTTGTATTGTACCTTTAGTATTGGTAACTCACCATGAAATCATTTGTATCACCTCGCTTGGTGCCATCAGGTATCCAGTTTATAATAAATGTTCTTCCAACATAGATGTGATTATATATTTATTAAGGAATAATGAAAATCCCTGTTTGGTTTCATAGAGTCTTTATTTAGAAAAATTAAGAAATGATGCAGCAAAAGTTACAGTATTTCTCTTCAAAGTGTCAATCATAAATTTTAAAGTGCTTCAGGACCATTTATGTAATTTTTACATATAGTTTTTGAGGAAACATCTTCAAGAAATTAAAGATCAGCTGTATTTCAACAACGTGAAGTCGCATGATTTGTTATGCTAAACAATGTAAACATTAAGACTGAAATCTGTGGTTTCAGTCCACTTCCTCAATGGTGGGACCCTGAGAGCTGCCTCCTGCCTGGCTGCCGCAGCTTCCCGACGGTGCTGCTCCTTGGTACAACTTTGTCACGATTGGCTTGCACACCTTCTCTAGTTCGCTCTGCTGATGCTCGTACTCGTCCTTCTCTGCCAGCTGGTTGTTCTCCAGCCAGGAAATTGTCTGGTTGCACTTGTCAATGACCTTCTTTCTGTCCTCCTCACTAATCTTTCCTTTCATATTGTCGTCTTCCACTGAGCCCTTCATCTGATAGGCGTAGGACTCCAGTGTGTTCTTTGCCGCGATCTTCTCTCTCTGCACGTCGTCCTCCGTCTTGTACTTTTCTGCGTCCTGTACCATCCGCTCAATCTCCTCTTTGCTGAGACGTCCCTTGTCATTGGTGATGGTGATTTTGTTTTCTTTGCCAGTGCTTTTGTCAACGGCAGACACGTTCAGGATGCCGTTGGCGTCAATGTCAAAGGTCACCTCTATTTGTGGCACACCTCTGGGAGCAGGAGGGATACCTGTAAGGTCGAACTTGCCCAGGAGATTGTTGTCTTTGGTCATGGCTCTCTCACCTTCGTACACCTGAATCAGCACTCCTGGCTGGTTATCCGAGTATGTGGAGAAGATCTGAGTCTGCTTTGTGGGAATTGTGGTATTTCGTTTGATAAGGGGGGTCATAACTCCACCTGCAGTTTCAATGCCCAGAGACAGGGGTGCCACGTCCAGCAGCAGCAGATCTTGGACGTTCTCCGAGGTGTCGCCCATGAGGATAGCAGCTTGGACCGCTGCACCGTAGGCCACTGCTTCGTCAGGGTTGATGCTCTTGTTCAGATCTCTGCCGTTAAAGAAGTCCTGTAAGAGTTTCTGGATTTTGGGGATTCTTGTGGAGCCACCAACCAGGACAATGTCATGAATCTTGGATTTATCCAGTTTGGCATCTTGCAGAGCCTTCTCCACCGGCTCCAGTGTGCCCCTGAAGAGCTCAGAGTTCAGTTCCTCAAAACGTGCCCTTGTAATTGAGGTGTAAAAATCAATTCCCTCAAACAGAGAGTCAATCTCGATGCTAGCCTGAGAGCTGGAAGACAAGGTCCTCTTGGCTCTCTCACAAGCTGTACGCAGTCTCCTCACCGCTCTCTTGTTCTGGCTGATATCTTTCTTGTGTTTTCTTTTGAATTCCTCCACAAAGTGGTTGACCATTCGGTTGTCAAAGTCCTCCCCGCCGAGGTGTGTGTCTCCTGCGGTGGCTTTCACTTCAAAGATGCCATCCTCAATAGTCAGTATAGACACATCAAAGGTGCCACCACCAAGGTCAAAGATGAGCACGTTTCGCTCTCCTCTTTTACCTTTATCCAGGCCGTAGGCGATGGCTGCTGCCGTGGGCTCATTGATGATCCTCAAAACGTTAAGTCCTGAGATAACACCTGCATCCTTGGTAGCTTGTCTCTGGGAATCATTGAAATAAGCCGGCACTGTGATGACTGCGTTTGACACCCTCTGTCCCAGGTAGGCCTCAGCAATCTCCTTCATTTTTACCAGGACCATGGAGGAAATCTCTTCAGGATAAAACGTCTTGGTCTCCCCTTTATATTCCACCTGGACTTTGGGCTTTCCGTCATCACTGATCACCTTGAAAGGCCAGAGCTTCATGTCAGACTGGACCACTGGGTCATTAAACTTCCTTCCAATAAGGCGTTTGGCATCAAAGACTGTGTTGGTGGGGTTCATGGCAACTTGGTTCTTGGCACTATCTCCAATGAGCCTCTCCGTGTCAGTGAAGGCCACATAACTGGGAGTGGTCCTGTTACCTTGATCGTTGGCGATAATTTCCACTTTGCCATGCTGGAAAACCCCAACACAAGAATAGGTGGTGCCCAAATCGATGCCAATGGATAGTCCCTTCGCTGAAGACATCTTTCTTTTGGCGTAGAAGTGCCTAGACAATTTCAGAAGACATTTATTAGTTTTATTGTCAAGGAACCTTTGACAAAATCATCAGAAATTTTAAAAAGATGTTGACATTAACACAGTCATCAACAATATACAAGAAGTAGACTAAGATGTAATGAAACACTGGCTGATTGTAACTAGTTATTGCATTGAGGACTTTACTTGAGTTTCCTTTAATTCTGTACGTCTTGAAATGAACAATTTGTGAACTGAAAAGCAGACGCACGCTCTTAACACTCATCACGACTAAAGACGTGATCTCTGACGATTACAAACATTCGGATTCAGGATGTCAGGCAGTCACAGTCACCTAAAGAAGTCTGCACTCAAGCCTTTAATTGTCATTACTCACTTTCAGTGATGACCTTTCTGTTGCTTTTGCAGTGGGGTAGTTTCCTCCGTGTCAGCCTCTGCTCCTGGGTTTCCTCTGAAACTCATGCCGGCAGTGCCTGAGGCCTGTTGCTTATATAGTTACAGCCAGGTTTCCAGAACAGTCCCAGTCCCCTCCTCCTCCTCCTCCTAGCGCCGTGACTGAGCTGTTAATATTAGAAACTAATGCAGCTGGTGTGGTGCGCGAGGGTCGGTGAATATTCTGGAGAGGTGCAGCAGTTTGATGCTCAGCCAACACGACTGAGCGTGAGGGAAAACAATGTCGCGGTAGGGATAGTCAAGGAGACGTGCAACTGTTAAATCTGTTAAAAAGACTTGCTTTATTGCTGATTTAAAGCATCCATTTAGGTACATAGCGTACACTTATGTCATTTTGATCACATGAAATGTTACTTAGGAAGGCCCTGATGAATCAAATTAGGACAGTGACAATCATACGGCAAATATAAGTCTAGTATTTTTGTCAAACATTAGAGGCAGAATTACTAATATAAGCAGTGGAAGGAAGACATTGAATGTAACACAAATAAATGAGGTTTTACAAAAAGGAGGGAATAATTTAATTAAGGTCACCGCTGATGATTATCTGCCGTACAACCCTATTTCTAAAGAAGTTGGGAGGCAGGGCTAATTATGAATGAAAATTGAATGCATTGATGTGTAAAAACATTTAATCCCTACTGACAATGATAAATATACATTTAAAACGAAGAAATTATTTTCATCAAGATATATACCATATGCTTATTTTGAATTTGATGCTAAAAAAAACAGTTAAAAAGTTGGAATAGAGCGAGCATGTGTTGTATCCCCTCTTCTTTTAATATCACCACTTTTAAGAGGGAGAAGAAAATATTTGTTGTTTGACACGTTTTCTCCTTTTTGCTTCAATTTGGATGTCAGCTGCGCAACAGTTTGTATTTCATATTAAAATTTGGTTACTCCTGAATAATGCTGCTAAAATATATACAGAGGTGGTTTGTCAATATTATGCTGATATACGAAACACCATCCATCCATCCATCTCTCCCTGTGTGAATTTGGGTTGTAGGGGGCACCAGTCCAAGCAAAGGGGCCCAGACCTCCCCCTCCCCAGCCACCTCCTCTAGCTCTTCCGGGAAAAATACCAAGATTTTCCCAAGCTGGCCAAGGGATATAATTTCTCCAGTTTATCCTGGGTCTGCCCTGGGACTTCTGACTAGTTGGATGTTCCCTCTCTAGAGAGGCGTCCAGGAGGTATCCTCTCCAGATGCCTGGACCACCTGAAACGGCTCCTCTTGATGTGGAGGAGCGTCCTTCCTGAACAGCGGGGCTCCTCACCTTATCTCTAAGGGAGAGACCGGTCAGCTACGGTTGAACCTTATTTCAAACACTTGTACCTGTGATTTCACTTTTTCAGCCCCTACCAATGATTTATCACCCCCAACGAGGGTCAGAACGTCGATGGACCAATTAACAGACAACCTTGTCTTTTGCCTCATTTCCCTTCACCACAACAGATCGATGACGCTTCTCTTCCACCACTTGTGAACCAGACCCCAGATCAGAGATGCTGATTCCCATCCCTCAGCTGAGGTCTGCTCCAGAATGAGCTGAAGATCGGAGCTTGATGAAATTAATATAATCTGTAAAACGCAGAAATAAAATGCTGAGGCCACCAAACCAGAACCTCTAAGCCCCTTGAGTTCACCTAAAAATTGTGCCTATAAAAAAACACCTGCCATCTACTATCCATTTTTGGCTTTATTTGTCCACATTTGTGACTTATGAATTATATTGTGTTCCCAACTAATGTCTGTTTTAGTGTGAGAAACTTAATCCTCTAATGTCTGCTCCATTTGTCCATGGGTCATTGTTTTTATGTCGGTTATAAAAATGTGTCCAAACTTTTTTTTGTTGATTACGTTCCAAAATGAGCATACGTTTTGTTTGCTTATTTATTTTTAAATGCAATCAAATTTATCAATCTTAGCATTAGTTTTGAGCTCCTTGTAATATTTTCAGTGATTTACATTTTACACACTGTCCCAAGTTCTTTGAAAACAGAGTTGTAAATGATCAAAAAGGCACATTCATACCATGGCCTTAAAAGGCGTTATCCAGTCAGAAGGCTCCTCAGTGACACAGACCATCAGGTGGAATGTAAGTGAGCGAATGGAAACTTGGTCGTACCCAAAGGAGGTTAGAGTCGCTAGAACCGGCTCAAGCTTCAACAACTTCCCTATTTTAAAACATGTGAGGTATGATATTCTTGACATCCCATGTGCTGAGACAAAATACATCTTTAACTGTTTTTATCGCGATGGTCACTTCAGGGAGCATGTTGGCTCCACAGATCAAATTTAAAACATACTTAAATACTCACTGACTATTATAAAACCTTAAAATAAACAACATTCAGTTTGTATTACTGGTATTATATTTCAAGGATGACTGGATGTTACCTTTTAGGGCATGTATGCAGACACCATTCGATGAAATTATTTCATGCACATAAAACAAACATTTCTAAAATAATGTGAAGACTAACACAGTTTGTTTTGGCTCAGCCCAGTGGAATGTACTGTACCCATAAAGTCTTAATGCCACCGACAAACAAAACATAAAAAAGGCTATGCTCTGTTTCAGACATACGGCCATTATTTGGCACTGTGCGTAAGTAGAGTAAACAAACAAATCAACAGCTCTGTTAACTAGTGATATAATCAGTAGCAATTAAAATCGTACAGATTTAACATCAACGCATGCAAGTACCTTTTCTTTAAACACACAAGACATGTTAGTTGATTATATATATATATTATATATTCTCTACATATATTATTCTGTATTATTTAACACTACTTCCGAGGTGCTATTAATAAGTTACATTCAGCATAAGTAAAATAATTCCTTCTTTTTTGTAGCAGTTGAGAAAATAAAATAGACATCTCTGTTTATCCCAGGGAAACTACGCGCTGAGTATCCACATCAATACCTGTGAACAGAATACAGTGTTTTGTCAGACAAAACACAGTGATCCATAAGAGATGGGAAATCTATAAACAAGCCCGAGTGGCACTGACCTGTAATAATTGGGTTTGAAAGGGCCATTCTTGTTGAGGCCCATGTACTTGGCCTGCTCGTCAGACATCTCCGTCAGGTGGGCATCAAAGTTTGGCAGGTGCAGACTGGCCACGTATTCATCTGGGAAGAGACAGGTTGTCCTCATGGTTTGGACAGTGGAAAAATATGCTGGTTTTTTTTGTTGTTTTTTTATTTTAAGTCCTCTGACTGGTGTAGATGTTTGGTACAGTCACAAGATGGCAGCAGTGAGCAACAATTAGCGGAAGTAGTGAAGAATAACAGAAGCAACCTGCCACTGAACTCTTTAGGTACCATTTACCTGATACATCTTTCATGTAACAAAGTAATGAACAAATATTTCACACTTACCCATTTTCTTGGGCAGAAGATACACATCTTGTTTGTAACGTCCTTCTGGAGCATTGAACAGCTCAATTAAGGCCAGGGCCTGTAGTCAACACAAAACCTGTGATGGCCACAAATCCCACAACTGGTGCCGATAAATGATGTGCTCCTGCAGTCCGGAAGTACTAACCTGAGTTGTAGCAGTGATAGACAACACAAACGTAGGCACTGTGGAGCAGCTCAGGTTTAACAGGCGACCCTGACAAACCAGAGTACACTTACATTAAGGTAACTGTAGAGCTTGCACACAAACTGAAGTGAAATTAAAATATCTTGTCTCACAAACTACGAATGTCTTATTTGAGTAAATACTTTTGATGTAAAAGTTGGATTTTTTTTTGTTTGTTTTTTAAAGGATTTTTCCTAGAGGTGAAAAGCCAGTACCTCCGCCAGCAGGATAACTCTCTTTCCATCGGGCCAGATGATGTGGTCAACCTGAGAGCGAACCCTCTCCCAGGTCAGCTCTGGGCTGCGCAGACTTGCCTGAGAAAGTAAGAGGTAAAAACTTGTGAAAGCACTAAAAGTCAGAGGGGAACAATTAAACTGACCAGCAAGAATATTGCAGGGATGCAACAAAGTTTGATCGTCAACCTCAGAGCTTGATAAGAGTATGACCGTTCTTTGTGCATCCAATTGTCTCACAGAGGCATGCACTACCCTAAATAAATTTGGTAAAAACTTAAGTATTTTTTTAATTTGACTTGTGCATTTATCTTGTGTAGAAATAATTTAAGTCAGATGCAGAATTTTTGTAAACAGATACATATACGAAGCTATGCTTTGACGAAGCACCATTACAAGGATTGCAGTGACCACCTGCAGCAGCACTAAGTGTGATCAGAGTCTGGTGTATAATACAATATAATAGACTTCAATAAATATAATAGACTTTGTGAGTCATGCATTGTGATGACTACACTCACTCGATTAGACCCACTCAGTTATATTATAGTTAAATCAAACATATGCAGGATGTATTAAAACTGAAAATTCTTCTGTTGTTGTCATTGATGGTACCACCCGGTCAAATGATGAACCTCTTGTGGGGCCTGGCGCAGAGAGGGACAGGACAGCAGATCCTGTGGGTTGTGTCTCAGCGCCCCACGCAATCTCATTAGGATCTGGGGACCATTAAAGTCTGGCCAGCAGGCTAGACTCTTGTGATCTTTGAGCCCTACCTCGGCAGATTTAGCAGTGTGGTAGTCATTGTCGTAATCGGTGAGGTCACTGCTGTCGCAGTAGCATTACCATTAAAGGGTTAAATGACTCTGTAACGATTGTTCAGAGGGATGTTAAGTATGAAAGTAAAATTCATATGAATGGTTTATTACTGGAAAACCAGGGTCCAAGATTTCCACGGAAAACACTGCATTTTTACAAGAATATGTAGATATTGTTTCTTCAAAATGATTGGCATATACATTACATGGTTACTACTAAAAAAAAAAACAAACTCAAATTTATGTTGTGTTAAAGGTACAGAACCTTTCACTTAAATGTATGAAAATATTCAAATTCAAAAATATGGTGAGTAAAAAACAAGAGATGTGACTTTATCTTAATGACATGCGCCCTATATGGCGAGATAACCAGTGAGGGTGTCATGACAACCAGACTCCTGTATCCTTTCATGATACGAGTTTTAGCTCAAGATGAAGGCAAAGGAGCTAATGTGGCATCCCATCTGCTCTCAGTCAAACATGAAAGGAACAAGTGGCATTGTCCAGAGAGTATATTTTCAACTACTCAGTCTATGATAGCGATATCTTGCTGATGAGGTTGAGGAACAAGTTTTCAGTGAATGACAATGGAAGTAAAACAAAGGCTGAAAGACAAGACAAGCGACCATTGGAGTGCACTGTGACAGCTGGATAACTTATCTATGAGAGCGTTATTCACTGTATTTGTGTATAAGATTGGAAGATAGGAAGGAATGAAAGAAAGATAAGCAAAGAAACAAAAATAGGCCAATTAATGGCTATGTTTTACAATTTTTGATCTTATATGTGAGGGAAAGATTAAGGAAGTTGCTCTTTAACAGCCAGCCACCCCGGCTTAGTGAAATTAACAACTTAAATCCTGAGAAGTTTAAATGGAGAATTTAACATGAAGGCATTTTTTGTGGAGTTTAAAGGATTATGTGTAATCACAAAGAACAAAAAAGATTTTATTTAATGTGTGTGAGAGCGTGCCAGCTTATTTTGTGTGTTGTACATGCCTTTGTTTGCAATAAAGAATATTAAACTTTTAACCTTTCTGGAGTTTAAGAGTCTTTCACCTTACTTTTGTAGACCATTTCCATTTCAAGTCTTATAATAAGCTGGGGGGTTTTTTACCCTCAACCTCAAAGCCACAAATTTCAGAAGAAATTCCCAGACAGAGGCGTTTACAAAATACACACACACATAGATATGCAGAGATATATTTACCACATCTATCTCAGTATTTGAATGTCCCATATTGCAGACGATGCAGCCATTTTTCATTCGGTCAAGCTGTTCTCTGGTAATTACATTCTTGTTGCCTGTATTTAAAAAAAAAAAAAAGAAAAAAAAAAACAGTGATTAGCTATAAACAGTCACTGACCACAGGATGTAAAAATGTTTTGATTTTAACATCAAATTCAGAACAGCAACCAAATCAGTCATCTAACACTTAGACACCAAATCTGTTTCAGCATCGAGATGAGAAAGTCTGTTTTCATCCAGAAACCTCGATAGAAATATTTAAATGAGACACGTATTGGTGTGCTGAAAATACTGTGATCGACAAAGCAGAAGTAATGGATGTCACCGCATGGAGCACATTACCAGTGCAGGTTATCACCACGTCCATCTGCCGAATGACCTCGCTCAGCTTGACCACTCGGAATCCGTCCATGCTGCGTGGACACACATACGTTTGGATTTTTGTATTAGTCTTTGTCTGTTTACCTGCCATCACAGCTAATTCAGTGCACAACACATACTCATACGTGAGTGTTAGCACTTCTTTTTTTTATGTTGTTGATGGAGTAGCACTGAATGGTAAAATGGGTAGTGACTCACCATGCCTGCAGGGCACAGATGGGGTCAATCTCTGTGATGCACACAATGGCTCCAAGGGCTTTAAGAGCAGTGCAGCAGCCTTTCCCCACCTACAGACCCACAAGACCGTGCAATAAAAAGGCCTGCTGCACCAGTGAAAATCCAATCACTCCATTTAAAGTGCAATTTTTTCAAAATAAGGAGTGAGTCACCTCTCCATAACCACACACAACCACTTGTTTTCCTCCAAACATAATATCTGTGGTCCTCTTCAAGCTGGCAGAGACAAGCAAAATAACAAACCCTGATCACCTGGGAACATCTTCACCCTCCCATGACATTCAGTTTATCACTAAATTACAACCAACGTGAAATAGTCCCGTTGTTTGCAAGAAATATCACAGTGATTAACATGATTAAGTCTCCTCACCCATCCAGGATCGATTCACGGCAGCAGTAAAGGTTGTCAAACTTCTGCTTGGTAACCGAGTCGTTCACATTCATCGCAGGGACACACAGCTTACCAGCCTTAGACAACTGGTACAATCTGGGAGGACAGGAAACATGTTCAGGCACATCAGCACACATGAGCATGCACATGTGCAGGAAAAAAAAAACAAAGATGACATGTAGTCCAGCATGACCTTGCACTTTCCAGAGCATGTGGGTAATCAAATCTTTTGAGGGCTGTGCATGTAGTGCTGGTGTTACAAGCTCTGTGATGTTTCTCAAATAACCTCAAATCAGACTACAGTATTCTTTTCAACCCTCTTCGTCTATGTCGATCAGTTCTAACAGGACTTATTGAACCTTATTGGAGGCCGCTGCTGTAGTTGGCCAGTTGCTGCATTCGTTGTGAGTTCGGTCTGGTTCTGATTCAGCTCCATCTAAACGGAGGATTACTGTGATAAAAACACCACGCAGTACTTTGAGAGACATCTCGATCAATAAGTCGTTCTAGGAAGGTGGGCTTTACATGACCCAGTTGTTAAATGCCCATAACAAAATGATCATAAAAGCGTGTAGATTAGTTCATGTGGCTGAGGGAAAACATTTTAAAGATAATCAAAATGCTGAAAAAACTTCATAGCTAGAAGAGACACAAAATCCAGACAGTTAAATCACCAACTATTTAGCTACTAATTTGACTGTGGCAGCCGTTTTGCTTCTGTAGAGTATTTTGTTTGTGTTTAGTATATGTTTTAATAAATGTTTTCAACAAGCAAAAACAAACTTTAATGAGAAGAATAGGACAGATTTTCTGACAGGGTTATTTAAATATGGATATATGTCTTCTTATAGGCAAATAGTTACAATAATTCACATTTTTCAACAGTATTTTCAGTGTTGGTTTGATTTATTTTATTTTAGTGTTAAAGGAACAGTTGTGGAGTTTTTCCAGTAATAAGGCTTAGAGGTAGCCAACAGCATAAAATGACCCTTACAGCAAACAGCTGCAAAATCTTTATTATGTCAGCAAACATTATGAGTTTGTTCAAACTGCGGACGCACAAAATGTGTCAACATTACAATCTATATGCAGCTGAACAGGCCACAATCTGGGTCTCTGTCTTATAATCATGAGCAGTTATAGCCGTGGCCACCATCCACCCTGTCCTTTATCAGGATCAGGCGTGATTGTTGTCCCCCCCACCCCCTCCCCACCTCCATCAGATCTGAGCGCTACCTCACCTGTGAACACCAGTGACACTTTCCTCTACAATGCCTCTGACTTTTTTGAATACGCTGGGATACTTCTTGTACACCCAGTGGGTTAAATCTCCACCATCATCCAAAATCTAAGAGAATCAAACCAGAGTCAGAAAGAGACAGGAAAAGCTGGGTGTTAAATGTGAGGTGGGAGTATCCTGGTGATACCATATTGGCCTGCCATCCTGCAGTGTTGACACAGCGATCAATGCACCACCAGAAATCATCCTCCGATTCACCTTTCCATGCAAACACAGGAATGCCTGCAGGAAGCACAACACAACAGCTGACTGCAGGTGCATTAGTTAGCGTTACACAAAGAAACATAAGTGAATATAAGCTAATTAACCCCCCTCTACTTGTTTGGTAGACTGTTTACTTAATATAAAGTGTTGTAATTATGTGAATTCCATATATTAAATCTAAATTTACTCCGAAAAAAATCAAAACACTGCAAAAAGCAAATCATTCTTTTACAAAACAGAAAAAAAAATTCACAATATTTCATGCTATATTTCAAAAGACATAATAGTGTTTCCAACAACCCTTTTTTTTTTTTTTTTTTAAATCAGTGACAAATGAGACAGGTTACAGCTCAAGCCAAGAAACTGGAAGGTTAGAAATCTCTCATTTGTGAAATTGTCTTGTGTTTTTAGTTTAACTCTGTTTCATCTAACATTGTACTTTAGACTTTGTTCTTGGTGTTCTATTACCAGAAGGTTCTAAGCTCACTTTCTTCAGATATTTAGTTTCAAACAGCCAAGTTAGAACAAAAGATCTCGCACAGGCTCCGAGTGGCAGAAAGGAGAGGATCTTACTGGTCTCGGCGAGAGCAGCGGCCACCTCGTTCTGAGTGGAGTAGATGTTACAGGCAGTCCAGCGACACTGGGCCCCGAGGGCCACCAGGGTTTCAATCAGGACCTAAGAGGGGATACGCAGACACAAAAGACTGAGGGAAAACAGCTCAAACACATAAGAAAAACGTGAATGAGAGTACGTACAGCTGTCTGAGCGGTTATATGAGTACAGCCCACTATCTTTGCGCCTGCCAGCGGTTTCTCCCCCTGGGCTCTCTTCCTCAAGGAAATCAGCGCAGACATGTCTGGGGGGGAGACAGACAGGACACCTGTTAAAACTAAATAATGGGTTTTTTAAACATTAGATGTCCAGTTTGGTTCTCATTCGGAAATAAACTTCACTGAAAATGGGCCTGCTCAATAGCAAAGAGGGCTGGTTTCCTGCAATAACTAGATGCAACTGGGAATCCCAGCGATAGAAATACTCTTCTCGGAAACGCAAACTGCATGCAGAACTTGCACATAAAAAAGCAGCACGTGAACGAAAACCACCAGATTTCTGACGAAAGCCCCACGATGAGAGTCAGCTTTTGCTTCCGAGTGAGCAAAGAGTGGCAGACGCTTTCAAGGTACACAAAAACAACCCCTTTCTTCAGGGTGGTTACGCTGTAAACGGCCGTAAAAACGGGACACTGATTTAACAGCTTTTCCAGGAACAGCTGCTGCAATCTAGGTTTTAAAACTGAAGAACATTCATCGCTCAGGTGGTCAACATGAACGGGCAGAAAAACAGCAGAGAAATGAGACTCCACGAAAAGCACATAACAAGCAACGAACAGAGCTTAAAAAAAAAAAAAGAGCCGTGATCGTGTTTCCAGAATAACACTGACGCTGCCCGAGTACTGTTGTGAAATAAGGAGGAGACAACTTTTCTCAAGTAGTGTCCAAGCAGCAAATCTCATACCATGGGATACATATTTGGGAACACAAGCACAGCAGGTAGCTCAAAGCTCTCTTTTGTATAAATGGTAATGATAGAGTTTATCGTCCTTGCTGCGTCAAAGTAAAATCGCAGAAAAACTGTGAAGGTTGCAATTTACTTGAAAACCACTCAGGAGACTCAATCCCATAAAAAGACAAAAATTGCAAACCCACTTTACCCAAAATGCAGAGACCGATCTTTTCTACACCATTTCAAAATCAGAGGTGGGAAGATGATTGTCGCATAATTGCGCAGAAGGTGCACAAACCAAACGCGAGATCAGAAATACCTTGCTCTGCTATTTCGATTTCTCGACGGCCAAATTCAGCCTGCTTGATGTTCTTCACGCAGAAGTCGCTGCTGCCGTGGGTGTTGACCTGGGCTTTGTCCCGGGGGGAGGTTTCATCATCTGAGCTGTCGGTATAAGATGCAGCTGGGAAACAGCGAGCACAAAAGGTCACTTTTGTGGCAAAGCACACAAAGGAGCCACTTCTTGAAACATAAACTTCAGACCTATTGTGTGAGAGGCGAAGCCTGTGCATTTCCAGCATGGGTGCACCTGTGCGTGTTTGTGGATACTTACTTAAGTCTAACGTGAACTTTAGCGAAGCGTTCAGATACCTGAGCTGTAGCTGTCTGTGGACGACTGCGAGATGGACCTCGAGAGGGAGCGCCGGCCTGCCTTGGTCGGGTACCTGCTGAACTCCTGCTTGTCCTCTGCATTCGCAAACTGAATCTGGACAGAACCAGGAGAAATGGAGCATGACGTAAAGCGAAGCAGACATTTACCGAGTCACTGTTTGGACTTTTGGATCTGTAGGAACTCATTTAAGTGTCAACAATGAAATCAGGGGTGGGAACAAAAAAACAGCAACAGCATCATCATCATCACTCATGAACAGTGATGACACTCTGTTATGTGCTTTCCATAATGTGTTTGCACTCTCTCTGTTTACATTTGCTCTCACTGTGCTTGTCCTGCCACAAAACTATCTTTTAAAAAAGGGAAATCAGCTTGTTACAGTAAATCACAGGTGGATCAGGAGGAAGGAAGCCGGTGCCTATTTTTAGACGATCTCTCCTGCTCTGTGATTTATCCTTTGTTCAAACACGCAGGCTTGAGTTGTTGTTGGTTGTAATTCAATGTGTCAACCCAACCCTTCAAAGCACCCACGATCAAAGACCTGGAAACACATAAATTGGATCAGAAAATGGTTTGCCGGCCTAGCATTTAATAACAATCCTAACTGTTCAGTCTGTTGGGTTACTGCATCAAACCAAAGAAGAATCTTCTTTTTCCTTTTTTTTGTTCTATAACTTTCAAAAAGGACAGCACAACACTGTCACGGTAACTCAATTACTCAGCACTTTACAGAAGCAGGAAGGTTGCAGGTGCGTATCAGGGACCTTGTGATGGTGGGTCCTTTTAAATCCTACTTTTATTATTGAACTTTTCCATCAGGAAGACTTGAATGATGAAATAAAGCCCCGTTCTGTAACGAAAGACTGAAACCAATGATAGCAGGTCTTCCACAATCTCTCGGGGCCCCATTCCAAGAATTCCTACCCAGGTCTTGGTAGCTTGTGGCAAAAGCCCGACTCACACTTTGATGCGTCTCCTGTGTTGCAGACAGTCATGTTTAATGTCATAACATCGTACAATGTTATGCAATCACATTTGCTGTCCATACAGGAAGCCCTGCAGCGTCTTCCCCCTGCGTCCTCTTCAGTTTCTGACCATTTGACATCTCCTTCACAGTGGCGTCGGAATGCTACTTCGCAGTCACAGAGTTCACACAGATCCCCTACACACAGAACATTCACTTAAGTTTCAAACATCTTCATTCATTGTCAAAATGCCGTGGGATTCCCCGGGAGTCATATTTGTAATGTCCATAGCCATCTGTTTAGAGTGAAAACTAACAAACGGGACGACAAAGTTGACACAACACACAGAGGACGCATCAGAGAACACAAGACAGCCGGACCGACAACAACCAGGTGGGTAACATTTGAGTTTCATGTGCACCGCAGCACATACGCCGACCCAGAAATCTGGCGTGACAGGTGCAGTGATAGTTATGGCACTGAGTGGTGAAAACACAGAATTCAATCACTACAGAACAAGAAGAAGTTGTTTCCATGCCCATACAGTAAATAAAGTTGAAGGAAAGAGTGCATATGGTTACTGACATCATGACTGATGACTGAGGAAAATATGTTAATGTTCATATCGTCAGAATATTAATAAAAAAAAGATCTTCAGGCAGAAATTCCTGGAAGAGCAGTAACTTTATTCTCTAAATGTTTATTCCTCACAACCCCTCATTGCGTGGGCAGCGACACCTGGGCTTCTCACACCTATTATGTGAGTAAAAAGAAACTGAAGAAGCTTGGGAGACAGGGTGAACGGAGCAGATCTCTGCATGTCTTCGTTTTCACAACTGAGAGAGAGAAGCCCAGCTCGCATGCTTGTAAAAGCGTGCATTCATGTTTGCTTTGCATCAGTTTGTGCAACTGCAGATATTTTAGACCGCTGCGTCGCACTGCTTTCTCACTTCATAGACGTAAAACTCAGACAGCCCAACCCTCGTAGTCACGGCGCTCAAGAAAACATAAGGTTAATCTAATTATTGATGAGTAACGCGGGGTTACTGAAGACTGGCTGACACAGAAGTTTCTCCATGTGTCTATAACCTCTGACGCTTGTCAAAGAAATTACATCCAATGTCAAAAAGGAAGTCAAAACTTTTGACAAGCCACAAGTAATTTAATGTGATCTATCTGTAATAGACGTGGGATCTTGGGATTAAAAAAGAAAAGTGTTCATGATGAGTTCCTGTGATGCTACGCAGCTACTCACCCTTTCTCTCCCGTGCCCATGCTTGTGTGCCATAGCTGCCTGTGACTAACCGCTCTCCGGGTTTCCAGCCTACCTCCCTGAGCCTCTGTGTCCTCTGTGTGATGGTACCAGGTGTCCCTGAAGCTATTATCCCAGAACACTCCCAGACAGAGCGAGGGGGAGGTTCCCACCTATTATGATTTCAAACGACCAACCTGGACACAGAAGAAGGCAGGAAAAGAGAGGCCTGGACAGCGATGGGAGGCTGACTCCGTCCCAGTCGCTCCCTCTGCCCCTTCCAGTCTCTCTGGCTCTGTCTGCCCTTGGCAACCAACTGCTAATGTCAGTGACTTTTATCTTTAAGGGTTTTTTTTTTTTTTTAAGCGCTAAAAGAGGACTATACAAACAAGGAATGTTTGTAATTGTGCACACAGAAACAAGAAACATGGGAGGTTTCTGCACCTAATTTGAACCACTAAATACAAGAGGATTGACAGGAGGAATTAAATCCTGTCTTTATTAGCCTTCTGCTCCATCAATAGGCATCGCTCTGGTTCCATTCTACATCTAAAAATACCCTTTCTCTCTTAGATACTCGGCCAGGTCACAGTCTTAAGCTGTAGAGTGTGACTGTCTGTCAGTGGCGTAAGCGCTCAGCGTGGGCCCGACTTAAGGCAACACTAACTACTTAACCAGGCCCCACTTGCGCTCCACAGCACCGCCTAACTGTAATCCACAAAGATCTTTGATGCTGTTGACTCGCAGTGGCTCCATTCGACAAGTCAAAGACACAAAGGTGCACAAAAGTGAAATCAAGGTGTGGCTTTAAAGTCGCTGCATTCTTCTTAGTCTGCAGAAGTGCCTGTTTAGATGAACACATATATGAGCGATTACAATGTTGTGAAAAAAAACATACCGTGTCCAAATCC
>JAOWBL010000022.1:6218507-6230790 GCA_028564865.1 Zenarchopterus dispar | reverse complement strand
AAAAATGAATTGAAGCCATTCGAAGCTGATACAAGAGTAACTACCAGTTTAGCACACAGCTCCCATGGATGTGTGGAGGATGTCTCAGGTCTTAAAAGGTTTTAGAAGAGAAATCCAGTGTAAATATCATCTTAAAAATTTTGGAAAATGGTAAAACAAATCTGCATGGCTGTGTTTCGATTTCTCAGTGTAAGGTGACTTTTGCATCAGGAATATATAATACTAACTGCTGCACAGACACAGACAGCAACTTGTAGAAAATAGATTCATGTTAAGTAGTCCTACTGCTCAACAACCAATTATTAACACGTCTTTGTAAGTCATGTGTGCTTTATTAAATTATTATTAGGCTAATAATGTAAGCGTGAAATAAAATGAGAACAAATGTTTACATAAAAGTATTAATATTTCATCAGTGCGGCTGGTATTGGTGGGGTTTATTTTATCAATATAAAGGTTTGAGATAATGACGTTTGCTCAGATTCTATCATCATGACAACATTTGTGATTTGTTATCTCACACCTTCCCAATGCTACACCTATCACAGAGGTTATGAATTTCACTTTTGGATCAATAAGTCTCTGGATTAGTTTTGACTTTTAACAGTCCACTCTTGTTTTATTTTCTATGAATTTCCACATTTTCAGATACAGGAACATGCCAGAGTTAAAACCAGCCTAGGTTTATTATTGGATAGTTACTACTGTAACCTTTCATTAGTAAACAAAATAATGTGAATTGAAGAAATTTTGAGTGATAACGAAGATGCAACACGTATAACTGTCACCTATGTGCCGAATAAGAAAACTTGTAATTCACTGAATGACCACTAGGGGTTGTCTCCAAGGGCAAGTCAATAGCCACTGATCATATTAAAACCTCCAAATTTCAGGTTTTGGCCTCCATACCTTCATTTCACTTCCATGGCATATGTACAGGGGTGGATGTTTATGCACCTCATCAACTAAAATTATATAAAGGCTTTTGAGTGACAGCTGGCCAGGCTTCACGGGTAACTCCCATCACTTAAGCTAAGTCTTATCTTGACTTTTGAGTTATGAATACACACCTAACAGTGAATAAATATTCTCTTATTTTAGCATTAATATGCACTGGTGTGTTGTTAGTTGTAGTAACAGACTGCTGCGACCAGCTTCTGGTTGGCTTGGCGGGGGTCTGAAGCAGCAGGCAGCGAGTACCTTTGCCCACCTTTGTCCACAGACAGAACCTTCTACCTGGGAAAACTCTGGCTGTTTGTCCTCGCAGCAGCCAGAACTTCTGCTTCTAACACTTGTCTATTTCAGTACAAGTGCACACATTTTTGCAGAGCTGACCAGAAGGACATACATGTACAAACAGTTCTTCTTAAACTGTTTCTAACACTTACAAAGTTTAAATAACTTTGGTTTGTATCACTTAGGTGAAATAACATTTTTGAGTTTTGTCAGAAGGCTTAAAATAGCAGTTTATTTTCATGTGGGTTGATTACCCCAACTGTGAACATTAATTACCATGTTCCTGTGAATGCAGATTCGGTTTTGAGTCCTAATAAAAGTTTACACAGTTTTACCATCTCATAATAGACCTTTAATCTTGCCAGGACAAAAAAAAAAAAAATGACTTTGTCAGACGTAATTCTCTGCCATTAGGTTGGCAGAAAAACATGATGAGATAGTGAACAACTTTATGTTCAGTGGCCCACACGCACAGATAAAAAAAAAAAAAAAATGATGATGCATAAAACAAATCCAGAGCAAGCGAGTCTCAATCCCAGGGGGGTGTATTGCATAACTGCTGGATGGATTCAGAGAGAGGGAGGAGGCAGAGTAGTGGCGGTCTTTGACTCACCCATTATTACTCTCATGTCTAATCTGTAGACATCGATTGTGTTTACTCGTGCATATTTTTGATTCGATGACAATCCCTCCTGTCCTCAACAAATATCCACCTTTCCCTTTCTTTCTTTTTTTTTGTTAATTCCCCAGTCTTTCCTGAGATATTAATAAGTTTTATGTTAGGTTTATGTAGCTGCTTTGCTCTTTTGTTCTGTCCTGTAAACCGGTGTCTCAGTTTGATGTTGGGCTCTCACATTTATTTGTAACCCACTGCTTTGTTTTCATAAGCGCAGTGTGCATTCCTAGCATCCAATATGTTTGAACCAGGCTCCCTGGGGCGCCTGACAGTCCACATATTATTATCTGACAGACAGGGGTCTGAGCCAATATCGTGAAGTCTGTGAGCACTGCTGCTGGGAAAAGTTATTTCTTTTACTTAAATCTTATTTTCCATCTTATGTGGACGGTATTTCTGTTTTTAAAAAAAAAAGACTTACTTTGGTGGAGTCAAACCACAAATATACTAACAAAACATCAACCAGACCAAGTATACATTGACACCTTCTATTTTTAGACTATAATGTATAATAAATGCTATAATGTAATATTCATATGTTTGGGGTTTTTTTAATGCAGAGCTGTGTGACAAAAGAAATCATTGTGTTTTCATTACAAATGTGTCATTTTAACCTAAAAAGTAAGTGGGTGGTTTGCAACATGAGTTTTATTGTTGCTCTGTGAGGCATGAGAAAAAGCAACAAAAATCAATACAATTACACGGCAAAAAGAGTAATAAGAGTAAGCAACAACTTCTGCATCTGTGTTTTCCAGTCTGACACCTGACAATGCTGAAACAAAGTATTATTTAGTCAAACTGTTTGGTTGGTGTGAATCGTGACTGTAGTACAGTTTGCTGTTGGTTAAATATAATCTATTTACTGATATTTACCTTTTAGTATATCCTCTGAAATGCATTTATGCAATTTATGCCAGCATCCATTCCAGTATTTAACAGAGTAAAGCTCTCAGATCATGCTTTTGGTTAACGCTGCAAGATGGATCAACCTCTAGCTCTGAAGATCGTGATAAAATTGACAAGTGTGACACTCAGGCGTCACAGGAAAGGGACTAGTTTGAAATAAGCGGCATTTCCTGTAAATATAGTTGCCAAATCCAACAGATAGTATGGTTCGGGGTTTATTTCTCACATTTGTGACACAATTTCAACAAGAGGGTCTTTTTTTTTCTTTTACTCTTTGTGCAAAGGCCAAGAAATTCAAGGTCTTCTCTCCCAGGTACACCGTGTACTACAAAAGTCTCACTGCTCTTATTGTTTCATGAGCACCTGAACAACTTCAAAGCTGATGGTGCCAACAAGGGATGAGTTCAATAAAATTCAGATGGGAAGGATCACAAGTTTCATTTCCTACACCTCTGGAAAGGAAACTGTGTTGCCACAGTTTAGCAGTCCAAGCTCTGATATCTTAACCTGCACTTTGTTGAGGCCTTAAAGGGGTTCAACTTGGCTTGTGGCTGTTTCTGTGATGTTGTTAGATCTGTAATAAAGGATTAAAAGCTGCAACTGCATACATGGGATGAGACCAATGGCTTTGCAGGAATTCTTCACTTACATCTTGGTCAAGGGGAAATGGTGATGTCAGTTTAGGATAGGCTACATGTTGACAAGTTTGGGTTGAAAATTGAGAATGAGTGCCCTGTACATGGCTGTCTGGTTAAAAAAAAAAAGTGCGCAGTGCCTCGCTGTCCAGCTGCACTTCACTGCAGCACAATCCTGCGTGCCGACGTGGATTTCTCCTCCTCACATGTGACAGTCAGCCCAGCCGCGGAGACTGCCGTGACCGATGGCGAGCATCGCGTCGCTTACCTTTTTCACGGATTTGAGCGTGGGGACTGCGGTGAAGGCTGCGGAGGGCATCTCCCCGACGTTCATGTTCACATCGCTGCTGTTCTTGCTGACGGTCAACGCCGAGTATTTCTCCGCGACGTTTTCGGTCTCTTTGACATATTTCGTGGCTTGTTTGACCTCTCCTTTGCTGTCCACCACCGAATCTGTCATCGCATCCAAGTGGTGTCGGTACCAGAGGAGAGAAGAAGAAGAAGAAGAAGAAGCCGGGTCTCTCTCTCTCTCTCTCTCTCTGATGAGTTCGGACGTTAGCTCGGTCCGCCGCTGTTTAAGCTTCGCGCTGCGTCAAGAACCGCTCGGTACCTCACTTCAGTTGAGCTAAATGTGCTTTCTTGGGCTTCTGTACCTCCACTTTCTCAAAGCAGTTGTTTCAGCCGTGCGGTTCAGTTGTCAGCCACAGACAGCAACATCTCCGGAGGGAGGGGGTGTTTGTTCAGGCTGTCACCTGAGTAGTGAGCAGTGTGTAGGCGGTGATCATCACCGCCGGTCTTTGAGGAGGATAGCGGAGGAGTAACGTAAGAAGAGTAATTTAAGTATGTAGCTTATACTTGCATTACTTATTTATCAACTGGCGCAACCGTAGATCAATTTTTTTCTTCCGTTGCCCCGGGTTAAGCTGCCTAGGGAAACTGAGCTCAAGTCCCGCCTCCTTGTCTGTGATTGGCTGATTGTGATGCGGGCGCTCACACTCTGCGGCTTCTGATTGGTAGAGCTCGCTAATCACAGAGTTATACCTGGGAGGTCCTGTTCAAGGACGATAGTTATTTTTTCTTTATTTTGTTTTTACAGCGGTTCATTTATAAATGTATTGATCCATCGCGTCACTTTAAGATTACTAGGATTATTAGTAAGCAACACTGACTTATGTGAGGCACAAAATCTAGTAAAACCTTAACATAACCCGCGGCAAATATTGGTAAAAATCTGAAATTCAACCAAATTAACTGCGAATATTCAAAATTGTTCCACTAACCCGTCACCCGGCACCATATAAACACAGTAAGTATAAAACAGACTCAAATCAACAAAAATGACAACAAAAAACCCCACGAGGCTCAAAATAGCCAAGTCTCAATTTAAATAGTTTAAGATTTAAAATGGTTTCAAAAATACAAATAAACTCTAAACAACTGTGAGAATATTAGATAACATCCCTGAAGACACAAATCAACAGGTTATGTAATAAGAAGACCAAAATTGAAAGTGGAGACTCAAAGTCCAAAGGTATGCAAAACCAGACTCAAATGTATTTATTTAAATTGTTTCTTTTTTGCTGGAACGCATCTGAGTTTTCCTTTATGTATACTTCAATATGGCACTTTTTACACACCCTCATTGATTTAGTAGACAATGTTACTTTTGTAGAGTAAGGTGGCATACAAATCGCAGCCTTTGGTTACTTTATAAAGTGAATCCATTCACAATATAACCGTGAAGAGGCTAATTTACATAAAGCAGATTTAATTTTCTAATAAAATCAGTGGTAAAACTGGAATTCAGAATCATTACTTGATGTATTCTTCAGTCAAATAGTTGCACATGGAGATGATAAAACTGAGTGCTTATCTCCCTGCTGTGCATTGTTTCCTATCAAATCAAAATATTTAAATTTAAAAAAAAAACATATTACTTCACATGGAAATTAGCAAACTTTCTTCATTGTGCAGAATTTCCACCACCTTAACCCACATGTAAAATATTAATCATGAGAGTGTATAAAGATCCACCAAATATTGCTTTTACAAATTTAATTTTTGTTTGTTAAATATCTGACAGGTAAGACTTCCAGTAGTACTTCCTGTAATTCAAGAAAACCTCAAGCAAACAAGTAGTCACAAATTCACAAATAATCTTGTGTCACTTAATAAAATTTTAATTAACAGGGATGTCATGAATGCAATGTCCAACCTTCATTCATTATAAAAAACAAAAAATAACATTGCGTGACTATCTGGTGGGTGAAAAAAAATTTTATCTACAGTGAACAAAACCAGATAGATGGACTTAGGGATGAAAAATTACAGACATGGATAGATGGTATGTGATGTAACATTTAACTTTTGTCTTGCAAAAACACTAAGTCTAACTACAAAGTGTATAAAATGCATCCACAGCACTGATATTTTAAATCACACACACCAAGAAAGAGGAGACCTTCTGTACAATATTTTTAAATTACTAACACATCTCAGTTTTGCTCAATAAATGGAGGCTGAACCTCAGATGAGAGTAGCTACACATAACATGGGTTGAAATAATTACAATATAAAGAGCATCACAAAAATGATACAGAACAGCATTCTAGTGAAAACAAAAAGGAAAACCGGTACCATTTACAAAGGGAGTTAAAGCAAAAACTTTCAAATGGAAACCTAAAAAAAAAAACAAAAACGGCTGGTCTTAAGTGCTCAGCCAGAAAAGCTGAGGATGACAGCATCATTTGAACAATGAAAACACGACAAGTCTCATGGCTCAGCAGCCTCATGGCCAGCTTCCTGGAAGACCAGCGAAGTTGTTGAGATGCAACAGAAAACCTTTAGTGAAAGCACTGTTTGGTGTATCCGGACCAAAAAAAAGTTTAAAAAAAAAAAAAAAAGACAACTGATGACATAATAAGGTGCCTCAGATGTTAGGTGGGATGAAGGATCTCTGAGGTGTTGACGTCAGCGACGGTGCTACGAGACTCGGATCATCTGAGCCACTGTCTCATCTGGCGTTGCCTGGACTATGTCCTGCTGTTTCAGCAGCATCAGAGACAAAAAGGATCAGTGAGATCACAAAAGAAAAAAAAAATCACCCTGGGTTTCATTTGAAAGTAATAACCTATTTTTTTTGTTTTTTTTAAAGTTTTAAATATATAGATTTGAAAACACTTTATTTTTACTTACAATCTACTGACAAACTTGAGGCATCATATGTTGATTTTTATTTCCACGTTTTCTTACCTGTGACAAGGACAACGCTGCTTCCTCTTTGTCTTTAGGGGAAAAGAAACGGCCTCCATCTCCTCGCTTGCGCTGCATAGCATGACGGTGGCGAGACTCGTGTAGGTATTTCTGCGAGAGAGAAATTGAAAATTCAGCCAGTTTTATATTTCTTCTGGTTTGAGCTTTGCTTTAAACGCTAGAGGATTTTTTTCTTGCTTATTTTTTTTATTTGACTTTCTTTCAACTAAATAATATAATTCTTCATCAAAACTTCATAACTCCATTTTGGAAATGGGTTTGAGGTATACGAAACTTGTCACAGAGGAGGATATTACTCTTATGTGCTACATGGTGAAATCATTACAAATAATTAAAAAAAAAAAAAAAGTCAGAGACTGTCTATGAGGTGTTTCAGACAGGTAAGGGCCAGCTACTGCAGGAGAGATTAACATCTTGTGTCATGGATCTTGAGCTTTGTGAAATCTACATTGATATAACAATTATAAACCACAGTGAATGGAAATGAAAAAATATATAGTATAAAAAAATACATCATCTTGTTAAAGTAACATCAAGATGATTTGCACCATTATACTAAATGAAAGTTGGTAGCTTACACTTGCAGCTTCCAGCCCCAAACCCCCTCATTAAAACGTTGCCCGCTACTACACTGAGCAACCAGAGGAAGCCAAGAACAAAAATGTGGACAAATCATAGTTCTAACCTAAATATTCCAGTCTTTTATAGTTCCTTATGAAAAACAACCATAATGAGAGTCTCTGTAGTATTTGTTTACATTTGCAGTTAAATGACACAAATGTATGATATTTTGTTATAACTAATGTAACATACCCTCCTTTCTTTGGGGATCTTGCCTTCAGCCTCCAGCTTGGCTCGGGCCTGTCTTCTCTTCAGGATGCGATGATACTGTTTAGCATTGACATAAAGAGGCTCCTCTTCGAGCATTTCAGCTCCTGGCAGTGGGATACGCTGCATTGTGGGAACCCCGCTACCTCCGGGAACCATCTGACAGATGGAGAAACAGACACAGGCACACAAAGCTTACAAAAGTCTCACATGTAAAATAACACACTGACAGTTACAATGCAAGTTTTAAATGAGTGTCAATCAGCACGATTATTGTTCTTCTACAGTAAACCGAAATATAGCACTGACACTTTAGCATGATTTTAAAAGGCCACGTGCAGTCAAACAGGTGTTTATTAGTTCCTAGTTGTCTGTTACTTTTAAAAGTGAATTGATTCACAACATTTCATGAACCAACAGACACCTAAAACATGAAGATAGAAAAAAATATATATATCCTTCATGTCATCAGCAGAGATGTTTGATCATGAACCATAAAACACTGAATTTGGTCGTATTTCATGGACGATCATTGGCAAAGTATTCATATTTATACTGTAAACATTTTTAGCAGCAAACTAAAAATACTGGAATTTAAAGTCATTATTAGAGAGAATTACTAATGTTAATTCAATTCACAAATTTAGAAAATTGATGAGTCAGTTGGATGAGTGCATACAGGCAAGAAACG
The DNA here is from genome assembly GCA_028564865.1 of Zenarchopterus dispar. Lineage (NCBI taxonomy): Eukaryota > Metazoa > Chordata > Actinopteri > Beloniformes > Zenarchopteridae > Zenarchopterus > Zenarchopterus dispar. The sequence continues at coordinate 6,222,545 of JAOWBL010000022.1, read as the reverse complement.
TTATCCATCGTAACAAGAAAACACCTGTGTTGATGGTTCATGGGGGCTTCAGGGGCTTGAGAAAACACGTTCATATTGTCTCTAGTGTATAAATTAATTGAAATGAGCTCTACAAGTGCTGGTTCGCTAAAAAGCACTAAGTAAACGAGAAAGTTAGATTTGAAAAGGAAATAAAAAGATAACTTGGTTCTCTTAAAAGATTTGCCACCTTTCCGACAACCTTGTGTGAGAACCAAAAAAAAAAGTTTTTTAAACTGAGAAAAAAAAAAAGTAATAAGACGCTGAGTACCTCTGCACAGGGTCTTACCATGACCATTCCACCTGCATTGACCATGTTGCCGGAAACAGGCAGGGTGACGGTCACAGTGCCTTGGCTGCTGTTGGTGGTGTTTGTGTTGGCACCGCCTGCTTGTACAATCTGGGCACCTGCCAAGCTGGCAGCTGGAATTGTGATCATTCCTGCAGATAATCATAGAATTCGTTTAAAATTAAAACTCGATGACTCTTCTGTTTCTACAAAGCAGAATGCAACACAAACGGTGGGAGTACCCTGTTGCAGAACTGAACCATCTGTGTTGACGGGCTGGTAGACGATGGTCTGTCCGTCAGCCGTCTGTGCCACCTGCTGGCCCTGCACGCTGATCTGCTGACCCTGTTTTACAGACGAAAAATTGAATTCATATAAAAGCCATGTTCCCCATCTTAAAACAGCAGTTTATCTGAAAATCAACATTAGTCTGTTAACATGACAGCACACACGTACATATTTTTGTAAATCCTGGTATGCAATAGATAAGCCAAGGCTGATAATGTGTTTTGGATTTAAAATCTTAAAATTTTGCTAAGTGAAGACAAAGTAGTTTATGACTATCTGATCAACCATCACTAACAAACTGAAGATAAATGAGATGAGCTCTGAAATTCATCACTAACTGCTAAGATAAATAAAAAAAATTAGCTTTGCCAATTCAGTATCATTTAGCCTGAAAATAACTCAGTCCATGCATAATTTTAAACAATAATGGATTCCCATGGTGCTTGAAATCTGACCAAAAGGAACCTGGTCCCCACTGGAAGTTTCATTATCAAAAGTTACTGGTAAAGAGGTGTTCAGAATTGAAAAATAAATTCTAAATCAAATTAAATAGTCATATTATGCAGATTATTTGGATTCTGTGAGTAAAAACCTGGTTCTGTCCAGCGGTGATGGCTGTCTGGGGCTGCTGGATGATGATTTGCTGAGGCTGACCCTGCTGGCCTTGGAGCTGGAGAGTCTGACCACCTTGCAACTGTATCTGACCTGGCTGCACCAACTGAATCTGCACACACACATATATATGCACACAATTACATGTCAGCTGGTCTTTCTTTTCAAATGTTCTTGACTGCCAAAATGAAAGAAAAAAAGACATAATTCCGTGACTATTTAAATCTGAAAGATTGGTAAACATTAAAATGACACAATACAACCATTATGTAATGATTATATTAACATACATTGTGTGGGTTGTCATATGTGACTGAGAAAGTGATCCTGTCATCGTAAGGCCGGGTGAGAAACAGAAGGTCAATTGATGAAGGAAGATCTGCTATGGTCAAGAGATCTTCATGTAGGAACCAAGTCTGATTACTTTACCTGCTGTAGTCCTTGAGCTCCAGACACAGGAACCTGCATTATGGTTTGACTCTGGCCCCCTGACATGGCCTGCACCATGATAGGTTGACCTGAGGACGTGATGAGCTGTCCTCCGCTCACCTGAACCATCAGGGGCTGTCCCTGGACCTGCAGAGAGGGACACAAAGCTGTTGTAGCAGCACTGACATCGTTTACCTAAATTTGTCCTACGTGTGACTTCCAAGGCTGCATGCAAGTCAGTTCACAAAAATCTAACACAGCACAATGTGGATAAAAGATAAAAATAAATGGTTTACTGTCTTGTTTTAAAACAATCATTAAACCATCTGTAAACCCAATCTGCACCCAGAAGATACAATTTCTTCTCAGTATTTTTTCTTTTTCATTTTTAAATTAGGCTAACATGGAAAATTCTGAAACTCTTTATCCAGCCTTCCTGGTATTCTGCTACTGAAACAAGAAGGTTCATTAAATATTGATTTGCATAAAGCATGAGACTGGACAGGATGCTACCATTAAAATCATCTGCACTGCCATATGGATCTGACCATACTTCCAGCTGAACAGAATATACAGCTGAAAGCCTGTGGGATGCAGCTGATCATACAGAAAAAATAATAGAAAAGGAACACATTGCACTTTGCAAAAAAGACAGCAGGAAATATAAAGCTACACGATGAGGCGTAACTGCCAGCAATATCAGTGGATACATGCTGTTCAATGCTGATCCCCAGCAGGTCCATCAGCAAAACACATCCACATGACTCATGCTTCCAACTGCAACCGTCTTCAGAAACATGAATGTCAGACCTTCTACACTTGCTTTTAGAGCCAGAAACAAGCTAAAATGAATGCATCTCAGACAAAAAGTGGTCTTTTTGAAGCCATGAGAGCACAAGCATAAACCAGGGGCGAGCACACAACACGCTGTGCTGAGAACATGCAGCTCAGATAAGTCGCAGGGAATGCGGAAGGGGAGATGATGAACCAAACACAAATGGGTCATAATAACAGCCCTGGTATAACATGCAAACTGGCAGGCTGTCAAACTGTTGCGGCAGTGACACAACTACCTGGAGTGTCTGCACCTGCTGGCCTGAGGCCGTCACCACTGGAGCCTCTGTTTGCAGCTGCACAGCCGTCACTGTGCCTTGTGTCTGCAGGCAAGTCATGACAATAAAGTCTCAGACAAACACAATTAAGCCCAAAATTGTTCATACCATGGCAGTTATTTATAATGATTTCATAAACAATAGATTTATTCTGGAAGGGAATGACAAATCATCACCAAAGAGAGAAAGACTTTGTGTTGGAGATATAAATTATAATTTAAAAAAAAAAGAAAGAAAATCTGAATTTAAAATTAAACTATACCTTTTTATGAAAATTAAATGAAACAAATGACTGAATCCTTAACTGTAATTATCCCACTTATGTTAATGACCCTTTTGCATATTGACAGAGCAATGTTGTATATCTGCAATGATCTTCAAATCTTTGACATTTGAAGGCCTTCTCAGATTCTCAGCTAGGAGGCTGATTCGAACAGTGAGATTCCAGTCTGGACTCTCGTGGTTCTGCTGGTTTCTGTTCCCCCCTTTTAACCTGTTTTATTGTTTGTTTGTAGTCTAGCCAGCCATATCCATTCATTTTGATAAAATTCTCATTAAATATGTCTGTCACCCTTACCATTAATTTCATTTCAACCAGTGCAGAATGAACCAAATCAAACCAATGGCAATAGGGCGGGCTTTGTGCAATGACCAATACAGAAGCATCTATGATCCACTATTCAAAACAACCATGACCGTTGCAGTCAAATACTTCACTTCTCTGACTGGTTATATAACTCATTAATAGCATCAGGGTTCAACTCAAATCCAAAGGAACCAGACTAATTTCTTAGATCGTAGTGGAAAAGAAGGCTACCCAAACTAGTTTATTTAAGATCGCTATCTTGGGAGATGTTCTCAGACTAAACCCTAATTTTCCACAGATTGTCTGATGGTTCCCTCATGAATATTAATTATCTTTTCTGAGCATCATCCCAGATTTAAGTGATAAGCTTTAACAAGGTCATCTCAATGAATCTGGGAGATCCTGGAACCAAATGTGGACACTATTCAATGGCTCTCATACATGGGCAACAGCCTTGAGCATAAGACTAGAGGTGAGAATCAAAGACCAGATCCAAATTTCATGAAATATCAGACCATATACCCCCACTATTTTCTGTCCTCTTACCGGTACCACCAGGTGCTGAAACAGTAATTTGTCAAATAAACAACATGACATAAGACATTAGATAAGAGATTTATTTGGCAATGCAACAATGCAGTGACAGAGTCAAAGTTGTGATTAGCTGTTGTAGTTGGAGTGGATATACTGCTATAACCTGCAAA
>JAOWBL010000022.1:6199484-6218407 GCA_028564865.1 Zenarchopterus dispar | reverse complement strand
TGCAACAATGCAGTGACAGAGTCAAAGTTGTGATTAGCTGTTGTAGTTGGAGTGGATATACTGCTATAACCTGCAAAGATGTGACCTGTTTGGAATTTGAGACAGTAAAGAAGTAATTTTAAGGCTAAAAACCAGTGTAGGTGTATTTGTTGCCTCACTGAAATGCAGTCTAGAACTGACAAGGGTATCGACTGATAAGCAGAATCAATAATAGCATTGCTAAAGTCTTAAAGAATTTACATGTCTAACCAAGACAACACAAACTGAAATTTTTTCAAAGATTCAACAAAACCCAGAGGTTAGAATTTGGTCAATAATACTGGTGTTCATGTGGTCAATGCAAAAAAAAAAAAAAGGAAAGGAAAGGAGGACATTAAAACTAAAAAACACTGTCCACCTTGATAAGAGTAGTTAATACACACCAAATACTATGGTCCAAGTGAATCATAAGAAAATACAGGCACATGTGGATTCTGTAGTTAAAATACTGAGCACTCCCCAGAAATTCCTAGCTTTGGACAAGTTTTCAACATAACTGTGATTTAAAACATATCGCACAAAAAAAGTATAACTGATAACTCAAATGGATGAGGGAGAATTATATTAAAACTGTGGAGAGGCCCTGTCAGAATCCAGATGTGAATGAGATCAGCGACCAAAGGCAGGAAAAATGATGGGGGAACCTTAAATCACTAAGACCTGAAGATAGTCCAAAAGAGTCTAAAAATCACATTCAAGACTTGTAAAAGTCTGTTTCATTGCTGAAATAAAATCATTCATAACTTCTCTCTCACTCTACAAATACACATAGATATTTTAACAGTAAACATAAAAAAAAAACATACAAGTAATTTCAATCATTTCATATTCTTGTATCATGTTTGAATGTCTTGTCACATGATTGTCATTTCCAGTCAGAAAAAAAAAATTGTTTCACATATCAAGTTTACAATAATTTGACATGAAATGAATAATTTTGGGCTTTATTTCCAAGTATCAGGAAAATTAAATTGGATCTGACATCCCTCAAATCCACCTTATCGTGTGCAGCCCTTTCTATAATCCCTGGTGGTTAATGGTATATTCCTGATTAAAACCCAGTTAATCAGATACATTTGTGAGCTCACCTGCTGCTGGATCTGTCCATTGGCAGTCTGCACAACAATCTGCTCCCCTGTAGTGGTGGTGGCAGTAGTGTACTGCTCCATGATTTACTACTCAGTCCTCTTTAAACAAAGAAAAACAGCGTTTAGCCGACAATGAATGTTCATTTTTACAGCTTTAAATTATATAAAAGGTTTCATAACCAAATTTAGACAAAGGTTGCTGGGGGGGAGGGGAAGTTGACAGTTATATTGATGTGTAATTACTGATATCGTTATTTTAATAGCGCCTTTATTAGGCGCCTTAATTATAACCCGTAACGCTGTACAATGTAAGAATATATCCAGTGTAACATCTGAAATTTTAAGTACAGTTAAGGCTCTTACGAGGATGCAGTGCAGTCATTTTAAGGGGTATTTTTCTTTTTTTTAAACAGAAAGGCTAACAAGGCTAGCACAAAGCTAGCTATAAACCACGGTAAATTCAAGAGCACAAAATGGATGCTCGTTATCTAAACGGTACATGACGAAACTCTCATTTATCAGTCTGTTGGTTTTGTTTGTTTTTAGTTTTTTTTTTTTTTTTTTTAACCAGGCATTTGCTTTTTCCTGGACAACATTTTGTAACGTTTGGACGGCGGCCTTATCAACCGCCTCTTTTGTTCCAGTCGTTATTTTAGCGTTAAAGCTAACGGCAGCTCCGGCTCGTTGATCAGCACAGATCATGTTCCCTCGCGGGGACCAACACCGACAGGACGAGGCCATTTACACCCAAACGAGCCTTGGACAGTAGCAGTGGTCAAAATCAAACTGCAATTTGATTTTTTTGCATTTAGCAGGGTTAGTAATTTGGTTGGTCCATGACAAACCAATCCGTGCTGACAACTACCAATGCCTTCAATCGTGGCTCCCTTACCGTATCTTCACTGTCCGGTTTCCCTCTGATTGGCTCCAGTACAGCACGCTAAAGCCCAATCAACAAAGTGAGCGGACAAAATGGCGCAAATGAAACAACGGCGGCTGGGAGGAGGTGCGCAGCTGCGGGACACCAGACTAGAGGGAGGGCAGGGAGGGCAGGATGCGTGCAGCGCCTCTTCCCACCAGAGGATGGAGCCATTTAGCATCACCACTACTGTTTTAGAGAGATCTGTATGCATACAATATGGTGATGGCTGGTTTATTTATTATATTAGGGAGAATTGAATTTATAGTTGCACCGTTTAAAATATGTCACACAAACATAACGGCACGTTTTGTGCTACGACCTGGTTAAGTACATGTAGTAACTTCCCCTCCGTACCGCTAGGGGGCAGCACTGTACTTTTAACGCACTAACTAAGGAGCTTCTAGTGTTTGCGGAATTACATGTGACTTATGATAGTAGCGTTTAGCATTGATGAAAGTTTCACCTCTTTTTCAAATTATGAACAAGACTTTTTTTTTTGAGTTGGGAAGGTTTACAATCAGTTACAGGTCAGCCGGTGGACTTGTTCTCCTGGGCTTTTCTCATTCGTTACTAGTATGAATAACCTTAGCATTAAAAGCTAATAATACAGCCTCAGAGAAGTGGGGTCACCATCTTTGAACATGGCACGACCGTTTCAGGTTCTCTCGCTTGTTTCTAGGCTTCGAAATTCTTCAGTGACCCCATTAGTATCTTATAGCTGTCGATTTGCAAGCAGAGGTCCCAGCAAAGTGTGGATGGGACAGACCCACGAAGAGCAGGACCTGGACGATGTGGAGGACAAGCTCCAGGAGTTGATCGAGTAGGATACAATGATTATCACACATTATTCCAAATATAAGATTAATTTGATCTTAATGACGATTTTAAACACTATCTGCGTGTTTTCAGTGAAGGGAGAAAAATCCAGAAGAAAGTGAAGTATCACATGCTGAGAAAGCAGATGACTCCATCAGGAGCTCCAGAGAGAAGGTTAAGCTGGGATGCAATTGAGCAAATTAGGTGAGTCAGTTTAGACACTTCAAGCCTTGCAATCCATATAAATAAAGATTAAAAATCAATCCAAACACGATTTTCAGATATCTCAAGAAAGAGCAGCCTGAGGAGTGGACGATACAGCGCCTGGCTGAGGGCTTCTCTGTCACGCCTGATGTCATTCTGAGGGTCCTGAAGAGTAAATTCACCCCTTCTCTGGAGAGAAAAGCCAAGCAGGATGCCAAAGTAATGGCTAGACCTGGTCAGCAGGTGCTCCCATCAGGTGGCGGTACACAGCTGGACAAGCTGAAACTGGCAGGGAACAAGGCATCTAACATGCTCCCATTTGGGACTACAGACAACGCTTTGGTCCCTGTGTCTGACCAGACTCAGATGATTCAAGGCAAAGACTCAGGATCTCTAGTTAGAAGTCCAGTACCTGTTACTGCTTTGTCATCCCAGTTGACAGCTGGTGTTAAAGATGCCCCAGTGACAAAATCAGCAGTAGAAGATATTACTGGTAAAAGCCCCACGGAAGAGGATGAAGACAGCTGGGACGGGATTGTGTTGACAGAGGAAGAACTTGAAGAGTTTCTGGAAATGGAAAAGCCCTCCCCTGCTGTGCAGCTTGGAAATGAATTCTTTGATGCAGAGGGAAACTTTTTGTATCGAATTTGAGGACATATCACGACTTGTAGAATGAATATGTATGTTCAGGGTGACTTCTTTTGCTATTTTACACTTAACTTTCACACTTAGTTATCAGGTCCTAACTAATAATGCATACATTATTAGTATGTTGCCTATAAATAAAGAGAATCTTTGGATTCTTTTGTAGTTATTTGAAGAATTGCTTTTAACTTCACATATATTCAAACATTGTTTTTTGTATTTAATATTTGAACATGTCCATAAAATTACTGAGAAAGTGTTTTAAGGGGTATTTATTAAGGGAAATTATGTAATTGCAGAAAAAATATGTCTAAATACAACCTGAAAAATCTAGTTTCGTGAAATAAAATGAAACACTGAATTTAAATATGTGAGGACATGAATACCTGAGGAGTAACTGATATATCTGTCTCTAAACTAGTGATCTGGGAAACAGCTACAACTGTAATTCTTGTGAAACTAACTTTTTTTTTCCTGGATTAATTGTCTGAACTTATTTCCATGCTGTTGTTCAAGAAATACGAAAATGACAAAATTAGAGGAACATATGAGTTTAATGTTAAACTCAAAGAAAATAGCTTTAAATGTACAGAAAAGAAACAGCAGTTATAAATGTGCAACCTTGTATATTTACAGAACCATCACAACTTTAATTTATACAGTAGTCTCAAACTGTAAGAAAAATGTGTTATCCTTACACAATACAATAAAATGTCATTAAATATACCTAATTGGGTGTTTTCCAGTGTAAAGCAGCTACATGGTAACCCTGTATCAACTTAGTTTTATATTTCAGCAAACTTTTCAAACTGTCTCAGTATCAAGTCAAAAACGAGCAAACAAAAGGGAAACTAAGCAGATGATTTTCTTGAAAAAGAAAAAAGTATCAAGGTAAAGTATAGTTAAGAGTTGACGCGCACTTCAGTGCGAACTGATAAAGACATTTACTGCTCAAGAAGTCATCTTAAGCAAAGTGTGCAATTCGAGGGCATCAATGACATAATTAAATAGGTCACATATTAGCTGATACAAATAATCAATAGATGGATGACAGCTGCAGGCACTTTTTGACCACATCCAATCTAATGCACACCAAATCAGCTCGCCATAAATAAACCTGCATGAAAGCAAAGCATTTAACACAAGACAGATAGCTTTGCAGTAAATGCTTAAAAAAAGAAAACCTTCACACGATTGGAGAGATTTGTTAAATAAACTGATTCTTCACCAAAAAAAAAAAACAAAACTAAGACAGTAAGAAACCTTCAGTAGCTCAGAAAATTTGCTCCAACTATTATTAAAAAGAAGCAAACTCAGTAAAGTATGTTTTGTAGCTTATCCAACCATGTCTTTTTTTTTTTTTTTTTGACAGGCTTCAGCAGGAATTAGACTATACAGACTCTACTAAACTTAATTGTTTTGTTTTTTTTTTCCATTGTTTTTCAGTTTCCATTACCAAGTTATATTGCCACATTTGGTCATCTGAGTATTTTGCAAAGAATGAAAAGTAAATTTCAAGACAATCTGTCGATATTGACAATGAAACTATGATTATTTTTTATCTCAGACTGTCAGATGTTACATGAACTGTATAAGTTGGATTTAAAAGTCTGGACAAATTAATACAAATACAGCTTTATATGTATATAATTACAGTAGGTTGCATTTAGGGGGAAAACAAAAGATTCAACTACGAACTGTTAGCTTACAAAGGACCTTGTGCTTTCAGCAGTCACAACTGCAGTCAAAGTTTAAACAAATTCTGTCTTGAAACAGACACACTTCACCATCCTGGAAATCGACGCATTACGCTTTTTGTGCGGTGACATTTCCACTAGATGACTAACAGCAGTAGGATATGTTGTACCTAGAAGGTTTATTTACCATGGATGAACAATATACTAAATATACAAAATTTCAATATGTTATTGCTATTCATCTTTATAGAAATTGAATTTTTTTTTTTTTTTGCTTGAACCTTATTACTTCAATCATAAACCCCCAAACGACAAATTATGCAAAGATATGCACGCTTGTATTTCAAATACAAACACCCCCCCAAAAAAAATCTCATTTCACAATTCAATGAAGTCCAAATCCTCAAATTTATAAAAGTCGGGCGATTTGGAGAATATTTCTGACACATGCATAATTAAAGAATGAGTTAAGACTCAGGTGGTCTGGGATCATTATTAACCAGAAACCATCTGTAACCATTTCAACACTCAAACTAGTATCACAAGAAAAGAAAAAAAAATGCAAAGAAAAACTGGAATATGTACAAGTGCATGATAAAAAGAACAAATCTTCAACAGAAACAAGAAGTACCATCAGGAGCACATCCAGCTGATGGGAGAAGTAAGACGCATAGAACAAGGGAGGATTTGTACATCTGGCTTTTCTTTAAAACCAATACCCTGGCTCTGTCAGCAGTTACTGCAGCAGTTCTTCATTCTCTACAATAAATAGCTGAGATTCAAACTCACTAAACAACTCACAACACGAGACCTCTTTCACCGCTGGAGTGTGGCATTAGCTTCAGGAAACCTTCGTACATTCATTAAACTTCATTGTTGACAGCAGAGCGAGGCAGACTCTCTGTCGGTAGCTGAGGCCAGAGGGTGGAAGGAAGAAGTAACTGGAGAAGAAAGCGACAGGAACAGCGGCCAGCCACGGGCTGGACTGGAAACCTGCTGAATAACAGGTGGTGCCTGCTATTCAAGCAGATCCTGTTGAAAGAGAAGAGAGCATACCACTGAAGCCAGGACCCACCCAGGTGTGCAAACAAATCGCGATGGTTATGTTGACACACACACACACACACACACCCAGCTCTGTTACTCAAGTGACCTGCAAGTGCATTAAGTTGTCTAACTCTTAAAATACATTTTCCTTGGGAAAATAATAGTTTTTTTGTGTGTGTGCCAGATTTTCCAGGTCAGATCTGTAGAAATGCTGTCAGATTACAATGTTCTGTGGTAGAACGAGAGAAAGTGTTTTTTTATTTTCCTGTTACTCTGTTTCCCTGTGATTTAATCAGACACTAGTGTTGTCTCTAACCTGTACCAGTGACCTCAGCCCTAAATGGCTTGGTCAGAATAATTAACAGCTACAAGTTGTACTGATTATGCCATGTGAGTGTGTTTTCTTGGTAAAACGTGGTCCTACAGCTGCCCACCCGTGGGTGTGCAACTGGAATCAAAATGACTCAAACACAGATCTGATCCAAAAGTACTACTCTACTTTAGTAAATTAACTCTCATACAGAATATTAACATACTGCCTGGTGTGATTCTGTGAAAAATATAATGAATTGAGCTGTAAAGTAATTATCAGAAATTGTATATAATTGAACTAGAACTGATTATAATCAGATTAAACTAAACTGCATTGGACTTTTTCCTCCATCCAGTCTTTTACAGAAGATGTAGTGATCATGTTTTTATGTTATTTGAATGATAACATATCAACCGTACCTCATCCGAGTCATCATGAAACTCTATTTTGCCATTTTGTGTGTGGTTGGTCTCTAGTGGGTCATCCATCTCGTCAGTGGCATTGTCCTCGACGTGCTGCTGCAGCACCGAGTATCTGTGAACCAAAAACCTGCAGGGCACATTCAAAACAGTCAGCTTACCCCAAACTAATTCAAATAATCAAACATTCAACACACAAAACAGAATAAGCAGTATCTGAAAAAAGGAAAAGGTAAAGTTTACTGTTTGGGGTGTATTGTCCTGTAGGTAGGTTTAGGTGTGGAGTTGGAGCTTAATATTTACTAACCTGCCACCACAGACATATTTCCTGACAAAAACGACTCCTGCTGCACTACTCAGCAGCATGACGATGATGACGACTGTCACTACAACCGGCACAGACTTTGAGGACTGCTGACCTACCTGTAGAGCATAAAAACAGACCAAAAATAAATAAATGTCAGCAGTGCAACGGATAACTTGGATGAATAAATATTTTTGTGGCTCATTCTGCAGAAATACTGACCAGAAGGTCTGGGCCCACCAGGTCACTGACACACCTCTTACTGAGGTCGATCTCTTTACGCTCAGGTATCTTCCCTCCCTTACATTTATCTCCAGGGATTTTTCTATATCTGTGAAGAGCACAAATGATTTTAAAACCCTATTTTTGATAGTTTAATGAAGGTTTGTACATGAGCTGCACATTAACGAACGGCCTATTGATTCTACAGTCAAGTTGACTTTTAATTGAGATCATCATCAATAAAAAATGCATTTTTAACAATTTAAGTCAGCAGTATGCTTGCTCTGACAACTGACGGCTCCTTCAAGTGCAGATGAGTCGAAAACGGTTTATAGTTCATTTTGTTAAAATTCATTGTCACAATTAAAAAGACACAAGTTTCTCTACTTCCCCTCTATTTTTTCCCCCCAATCAAGTCAGTGAAACTAACAAAAATGTAATTCACTCTCATGATTCACCCTCATCTGCTTCCTCTTACAGCTCTCTACATTTACTTCCTAATTCTCATTACACTTTCCTTTCTTTCCTGAAATCGAGTAGCAATCTGCCACTGTTGCTGAGTATAATTTCATTTAAATTAACAGTAATACAGTCAATACTCTGACAAGAATCTGATCAAGACACAATCTAGATATACTCGGAGATCTCTTGTATTAAGTAAGTGAATCTGGGGCCCTACCCATTGGTCTGCAGTTGCTCCTCTTTTCCGTTCAGACAGAACTCCAACACTTTGCCTTTCAGGTCCGGCTGCTCCACACACTCAGAGCTGTTCTCTTTGCGGTAGAATCCAAAGTCGCTGGAAAAAAAAGTCCCACAATGTTATAGTACAGTAAGCAGGGTTTAAAAATTAAAAATTAAAAAAAAAATACAGCCTACATCCTGCCACTGTAATAAATCTGACTGACTCAGTTCTTAATAGAGTTCAGTTGTGTTTGGAGCCTCAAAAAAGTTTAACAGTGTTTAAGATCTTGTGATGAACCTTTTATTTTTTTGAGTTTTTAATTAAAGCTTGAATTATCTACACTAATCCCACAGCCAGTAACAGCATCATTAGTACTGATGGTTTAAACATAAAGTCTGCAAATCAAACTGAAGCATAAACACATAAGAGTTGCTAGCAGTGACCAGGAACAAATCGGACATTATCTGATTGAATCTCGTCAATGATTTGTCTTACCACAAGAAGTCATCCAGGGTGCACGGGCACGGGGTCGGCTGTTTGGTGATTTGGTAATCCCGTCCATTCCAGCAAACGGAGTCCTTTCTGAGCCTCAGGAATTTCTCTTTGTAACCCAGCATGCAGCCGTCGTTTGGGTCGCTGATATCATCGGAGTGGGCCAACCACTGCACATAGTCCTTGTCGTCGCCTAAGAACACCAGTAAATGCTCAAAAGTGATCAAACTACTGAGAAAATATTCACTAAATTCAAATTTAAAAAAAAACAAAAAACACAGTCTTGTTACTTACAGTCTCTGGTGAGAAGTTCCCTGAAGTCAACGGTGAAGGAGATCCAGTACTCGCTGAGGAAGGATTCTCTGTAGCCCCAGATGCTGACATTCATGGATCGAGCTCCAGGCTCTGATGCCAGCCCAGTGAAGAAGATGGGCTCATCAGTGAAGTTGTACACACCCCAGCACTGTCCTTCATCAGTGGAAAACCTGTCAGGATATCACACATTTCAACACCAGAATAACTTCACAAAGCTAAAAGAAACTTGAACTATAATGTATTATTTTCTAGGTATTTCATGCCACTGCCTGTGTCTGCCTCATCAGCATCTGAACTGGTCACAAGTAAAGCTTCTCATGTAGAGGGGTGACAAAGAGTCTGACTACAAGCAGCTAAACACCTTCTAGGAATGCTGTTGTGAAAGCACCATGGCGTTATTATCAACACCTGTTATGTTTGTGTTACTTTTTAAAATTATTACTAGTTAGCATTTGCATTTAAAACACACGCAGTTAGAGGAGTAAATCAGCATAAATTGGTCAAATCCAGTTCCGGTGTTGCCTCTGACTGTAACTCACTTGATCTTGTTGATGGGTTGGGTGGGTGTGTGCTCTACAGCCACCAGAAGCCCCCCTGAGTCCAGTATGGCATAATGATGGGGTCCATCAAGTGCCTTGATCCAGGTGTAACCCCCATCATCAGACACGTACACGTCAGGTCGCATCACAGAGATGGCATCCCCAACACTGCCTGATAAATATTTAAAAAATGTTCAGAGGGAAACGAGACACCATCTTATAGCAGAATAACTAATGACATGAAAGTTCTGATGTGACTATTACCATGAGCCAGGATGAGACCCAGAGCATTTGGTTCAGTCAGAGGCGGCATGGGGACGTTCAGCTTCATAGCGATGCTGTAAGCTGCATGGATGTGCAGACTGCACTGTAGAAAGGAAAAGAAGTTTGAGAGTTTTGTTTGTTTTTTTTAATTGTAAATGACTGAAGAGGGACACTGCAACGTTCAGTACGACAGTGCAGCCGAACCTTGTCTGGGTCCTTGGCCGTAGCATCACACTTGGTGTTGGTAGGTTTCCTCAAAGGCACCCACTCCCCTCCCTGATCAAAGGACACCACAGACTGCACGGACTTATCTGCAACCACAGATAAATAAGATAAAAGAAAGAATTGAAGAATATTATTGTGGCAGTAACGAGAGGTAGTTCTCCTGCTAAGGTCACTTGTTTTTTTCCACAGACAGCACATCTAACACTGAACAACAAATTAAATATTTACTTCACACCCTTCTACTGGGATATAACAGGAGAGTCGTGCGTGTGGGTGTGCTCCCACAGAGAATTTGAGCACAGGCATGTCTCGTCATTCTTTTTCTAAGCACTGACACATGAGCAGCGGTACCTTCAGCCAGAACGCTGGTGACGAAAACCCCTCGTAGGGAGGTGATGTTGGTGAAGTCGGTATCACCCCCCGTGGTAGTATAAAGGTGACGCTCCAGTGACTTGGAGTAGACAGTGCCGCGGTCATCCGATACATAAATGGTACCAAATCCGGTATCTGTGGAACAAACAAAAGGAGGGATTGAGGGTTACGTGGTAGTTGGTAATGAGGCATAATATTTGGTGCGAGTTCAAAAGTCTGGAGGCAGACAAACACTGCAGGCATGCAGGGACTTTCAGTCCTCAGTAATCGAAACAACATTACTGAGGCTGGCAGAAGAGGCAACAGATGCACAAATTCAATTTTCAGTGACAAATGATTGTCTGTTGCAGTTTTGGGATTATTGTGCTTGTTCTCAAGTCTCCTCCGCAGCTCAAGCATGGTGTGTAAACCTCCTCAACATTCTTACCATTTTATCTTTATAACCAAAAAAAACCAAACATATGAGGTTAGTGCATGGGCTGACCTCCAGGCTCATCGACATGCATGAAGACCATCTCATCGTTAGCTGACAAAATGGAGTAGAACTGCTCGTGGCCAACAGGTGGAAGCTGGGCCATGTTCCAAGTCTCGCCGTGGTCCACCGACACGTGAATCATCCTCAGCGTGCCCTGCAGGGAGTGACGGGAAAGGAGGAAAAGACAGGAAAACATAGAAAGGGAGAGATGGGAGGGCGAGAGTGAGAATGCAAACAATTTGGGGAACCATAAACATTCTTATCATGTTTTCCATCATCTATTTGTCCATCTGCTGCTTGTGAGTGACTCCTCACAGTTACCACTGGAAGGTGAACTTAGTTACTTCTCTTTATCTCATTTGTCAAATATAGTTAAAAAAAAAAAAATCAGAAACTCAAAGATCAAACTAGGTTATTTTTCTCATGCATGCTCATATTCCCTAAAACTGAAACATCTGTGCGCTGACCTGTCCCGTCATCACTGAGGCAAAGAGGAAGCGTCCACCCAGACCAAAAGAGTAGATTTTATTGGCGACAGTCTTGGAGGTTTTGCCATAGTCCGTCGTCCTCTTCAGCTCCAACATTCCTCGATCACCTGAAACATTCAGTCAGCTTAGAAATGAAAGTGTGACAACTGCGCACAAATGTATAAGTGACTGTTAAATATAGCATCGGAGGTTAAATGAGAAGAACAAATGCTTTGGCTCATTTGAAATGTATTATTTTGTATTTGTTTTTTTTATTTAAATTTTTTATGCACCTCACATTTCATGTTTTGCATGAAGAGTGATCACTTACTGCAGGATCCATTCCTGCTGGTTGTAAAGAAGATGGTATTTCTCCTTCCCCTAAAATCAAAACAGAAAGCATGAAAAAAAAGAAAAAAAAGTAAGCAAATAGATGTAGACTGGTTTGCTGGTAAACATGCGACAGAATTTAAATATACAACAAAGCCACGTTGTGACGATACTGAAAAGTCACTGCTGTATCAAAAGATTCATTGTGCATTAAGGATCAATTCCCATACTTGTGTATGCTTTATGTCATTGTGGATGTCATGACAGATGACCAAACACAACAAGCTCTTAGTAAAGAAATGTATTTTCTCTGACTTCACAAAACTCTTCACTTCAACAACTTCCAGGTTAGTGATAACAGCTTTGCTATCAAGGAGTTTTTTTTTGTGATACATGTTTTTTTGTCACACACTAACTTTCACCACACAACTTAAACAGAAAAGATATTTTATGACACCAGGCTTACTCAGTGACACATACCAGGAAGTCTAAAACTTCTCTAAATAAAACACAATCTGTCCTGTGAGGGCTTGACCGCAGTACAACTTGTGAAACAGTCGAGGGCAACCGTTTTACTGCCTGTTTGTCTGAAACTTTGAAGGTATTTGTCATATAACGTTTGTATTTTATTGTATAAAGTGAATGGCCTGAGAAAGTTATACATGGTTTACAGTTGTGTTTTAAACATATTTTGCTTAAATAACCCCGCTCTGCTGGTTTCTAGTGTGTGCAATAATCAAGCTGTTATACAAACTAAAACTCAAAGAAAAAAAAGATCCACGCCCAACATGGCACTTCTTGAAATACTCTGGATGTAGACCAGTACAACCATTTCTTCCTTATCTCACTTGGATACACTGAATGAGATCAGCATTTGTTCACAGAGCAGATTAAAAGTGCAGATATTATCAGTTTGTTTTGTATCTTACCATTTCACCAAACACACCATGTTCTCGATCTTTCTCCAATTACTGCCAAAATCTTCCGAAAGCCACAGTTCATTCTGAGAACAGTGAAAAAAAAAAATTAACCGGGAGTTTATCTAAAGGAAAAGCGCTGTTTAAAAATAATGAATGGAAAAATACTTGAGCTGCAGAGACAAATCTACTGTTTGTCTCTTGCTTTATAACAAAATATAGTTTGTATCTGAACAGTTTCAGGAGCACACAAATCTTTTACTCTAACAGAAACTTTAAATATCTTAAAGTAGTTTCAGGGAACATGGAAAGAAAGTAGTTAGTGAAGGATCCTTGAAATGGTAAATGTTTCACTAACTGTTGTCACAATGAAACCACAATGGTTTGTTGCCAAAAGTTAGACAAATACACAAGTGTGGGATCAGATTAAACATTTCCTGTTTTTCAAAAAGTGGCAAAAAAGAAAAAAAGAAAAGAGCACACTTACTGTGGGTTTTTGCTTCTTTCCTTTTGTCAGAAATATATAATACTTTTGATTTACATTTACTAGAATGGTAAATGTAAATCAAAAGGTGACTACTGGCATGTATCTGGATATTGTCTAGCTTTTAATAAATTTATTTGAGCTCCTTAAAATATTTTTTAGTACATTGTTCCTTTGTTTGTTTTATGCTTTTAAATTAGGAAAATATTAGAAATTTCACAGTTTCATTTTGGAGCTTTGGTCTCACGTTTCCAATGTACCATCAACTCTGGCAGAAGCTTGAACATGAAGTCAGTTACCACATTTTTGAGCTCCTTTATGAAATCTCTGAACTTACTCAACAAAGAAGCGTTTAACGTGACACAACCCAACTTCTGTTTTCCTGGTATTCAGTATATGACATCCATAATGTTTTACTGTGTCATGCTTGTCTGAAAAAGAACCACAAAACATGCGGTTCCTTTTTTGGTTACATAAACCTAATGTTTATTACTTACACTGCTGCTGAGGGCAACGAGCACATTTGAACTCTCAGGATCATATGTGATCTGCATCATGGGGATGAAGGGCAAGTTCCGGTGGGTGAAACTCTTTCCAAAGTCACCAGAGACAAAAATCCGAGACGCCTGACCTCCAGATACTTCACCTGTTAGGATAACCTGAAAGCCAGAGCCCAAACGTCTCTTAACAGGAGATTGCTGGTTTGTTTGTTATAGCACAAAATAACAACATGGAGAACGTGTGGCGAAGATTTGAAGAGGACATGGCTTACTTTCCCCGAGTTCTCGGGTCCGATTGCAATCCCAAACTCTGATCTGATGAAGGTGTTGTTGATTAAGTTGGTCACATCCTGAAAGGACTTCCCGTAGTTCTCACTGGAAGAGAAATGGTGGCAGCAAAACTCAATGCAAATGTTATACAAATCTCACATGTCTCCAAATGGGGGAGGCCAGAAGACTTACCTACGATAGAGTTTGGACTGTCCGAGTCTCAACATGAAGAAGGGCACCTGAAAAGTCGTCAAAGCCAGAATGACCTGCAAACAGCAAAGGTTCAGCATGAGGAAAGTAGGGCATGTATCAATTATTACTGTACAGGAGACTCTGATGTGAGGGAACTGGTTATGTAATCTCTCCAGACAGACCACCCTGCAATGAATAAGCCCACAATGTTTGACCCACTCATGTCGTGACGAGTGTACCACTCACCCCTGTGCCATCTCCAACCCAGGCAAGCGACACCGACCCACTCAGGTCATTAAAAGCATACTGAGAAAAAGATGGAAGACAGAATAAGATCAAACATTATTAAATACTCCAGGAATTATAGAAAAAGAAAACATTTACAGCGTAGCTGACAAAAAGGGACAAACTAAACAATCATAAACTGCAGAAAAGGCCTCTTTATGACTTTTAACTCCAGGGAGTGTATTTTCTCTTTGACCAGCAGTGAGTTTCTCCTAATTTTGTGTTAAAGCAAAAAGGGTAAAGGGTTATAAAGTGAAGCATGCCCTATCAACCAGATAAAGCTTCAAACAAGCCACACTGCTGAGTGAAACTACTGAACTGGAAGACGAAAAGTTTCATTTTCAAACTTTTGTATCGAGCAAATTAAACAAATTCAGCAACATGGCTGTGACGAAAGGTCCGGCTTTGTTCCCACACGTCATTCAAAGCAGCTCACCCTGTAAACAGCTCTACTACCAGTGGGACCGGTTGAAATAACCTTAAGGGAAAGAAGAGGCCAGGTCTCCAGGAATTTTTTTTTTTTTTTTCAACCTCAGATTACTGGAGCCAAGCATACAAAGCAATGAACTGTTGATCACATGGCAGCGAGGAGCTAAGCAAATGAGAGGCACAGGATTCAGATCAAGTCAGTCTTGTTTGTTTTGTGTATAGGTTAGCTGCAGAGGTTTTATAAGCCCCATAAATGAAGGCATCTTCTCTTCCTGGTTATACTTCCTGCGCAGTTACAAAAAAAAAAACAGAAAAAAAAACCACACACACACAACAACATTTTGCCCTCTTTATCTTAACACTACTTGCTTTTTGTTAATTGTTCCTACCACACATAAATCCAGCCTTTAATTACAAAATAACTACCACAGTGCTAGTCACATGTATTTCCTTTAGTCAATTTGCCTCTCAGAATAGAGGTGGATTCATGAGAAAAAAGAAAAAAAAAAGGGCTGGTTAAATACAGAAAATAGTTACAGGCTTCAGAAGCAAGAATTTGGGTCACGTCTTTGGAGAGGTAAACTTGTCTGGTTGGCTTTATGTACAAGTCTGAAAAAGTAGTAACAGTTTCACTATTGCATTTCACTAATCTGTCAGAGCGGCAGGGAAGCAGCCACCATGAAAGACAACACCATGCATGAAGGTGAAGTGTTGAATGTGAATTTTTTTTTTCTCCTTTGTTCCAATTTAGCAATTAAACAGGGCTTTAGGGCTTACAAGTGAGCGGAAAACAAGGCATGAGTAGTTGTGTTTCTAATTAGAGCTGATTAGGCCCCCATCCATGAACCTGGTTTAGCACCTGCGCATCACGCTCGGGCTGAAAGCGGACCTGAGTCGGGAACTTACCGGGTGGGTGTTGTCTGCTAACTTGGTTTGAAATCCTTGAAGCCCTTTGCACGACTCATCCTGCTCAGTGCTTCTTCGTTTTCTTCCGCGATGCGTGGATGCACGGAGCCACGCAGACGGAGACCTGTTCACCGGTCTCTCCTCGGCGCTCCGGCGTCTCACAAAAACCGACTGACCGACGGGTTTGGATCCCAGATGAAAATCTAAGCTGGTGGTGAAAGTGCAGGCAGAAAACAGCAGGATACCGTGCAGCAAAAGTCCCATCCTCGCTGCCAGTGAAAGTGACGGACAAAACCTGACAAAATAGGAGGAGGGGGGAAATAAAAGAAGACAACCTCAGAACGAGTCTTTGTTTATCCTAATCTTGTAGGAATTGAAGGTCGCTACAGCTCTGCCGTGATGACATCAACACAACACTAGTCCTCCTGACAGCGACTATTTCGGTCTTAGAAAATACGGAGTGTCCTCAAAGCGCCCACTGCTTACTCGCGCAGCAGCTATAAAGACATTTATGTAAGAAAAATGCAGGATATAGCAAATTATCGTTGTGTTCAATACCAATTACTCGCTCTGTAAATCCACAGCCTACATCACATACTGTAACGAAAATATAGAAATCGGTCTGCAGGTTGCACTGCTCTGTCTAGAGACGGCTGCGGTGATTGGCTGGTCTTCTGCTCTTGAGACACCGCTGCGCTTTTTTTCATTGGTCAGTTTAGGGAGGGGGCGGTACCAAAAGAGAAGCTGCATAATTAGCTGTCAAAGACTGTCAGGGTGGGTTGAGCGACACAGTCAAAAAGCACCATCCAATTTTAAACTTAATTTATGTCCTTTGTGTGCGTGTGTGGAGAGTTTATAAGCCCTCCTTTTGCAGCTATTGCCAGTACTTTGCACAATATTGGTTGCTGGCTTGTACAGCCTTAAGACAACATGGTGTAGCAAATGGAAGGACATTCCTGTACAAAGTCTTTTTAAAAAAAAAAAAAAAAAGTTACACTAGGCCTATCTACATGTATCTTATTGAGTTCTCAAAGAACACAATAAAGACCATTTGTTTCCAAAGTCCCCAGATACGAATCTGGTGGGACCAGATGGCATCTGTGGGAAGCAATTCCAACCCACAGAGATGCCACCCCATAATTCAAAGGGCCCCAAAGATCTATCGCTAACATCCCATGATCACATACTCCAGGACGCATCCCCGGATACTCTTTGCACAGCCAATAATCGTCTCAAATCATACTTGTCCTTTTATTTTATACAACCTGTCCATGATGAAACCCTGCCTTTTGCTCAGAGAACTGGGATTGACTCCAGCAGATCCCTGTGACCCTAAACTCTTTTACAGTGATTCATATTGTTTTGATTAAATTTGTGCATGTGATAAGACAGTGTGACAACTGAGCCTGTCTTTCACAAAAAAAAGGGAAAAAAAGGAGTTTCCTGCAGTTGCCACTGGCCTGGCTAGGCACATTTGAGTTTTTTTTTATTATTACCATATGGACTAACTAACTTAAGCCAAACAATGGCATTACCAGAGCAGTGCTGAGTATTTTTTTTTCATCATGTTTAGTTCTTGGTGTGGAACAACCAGTCCAGCAAGCATGTGAATCTGCAATAGCTAAAAAAAAAAGTGTGACGATGCTGCAGCCTAAAATGAAAGCTGTGAAACAAGTTTTGCTCATTCCAAAGCCAGTGAACTTAATTGTTTCAAATCTCTCACATTACTCTGCCTTGCACTGTCAACCTTATCAGATGGATGTCATAATTATGTATTACATGATTCCCTTATAATGTTATATGTAGGGATGCACACCTCTACAAAGAAACTACATAAGTGAGACCCTCTCCCTGAGCAGCCCTCTTATAAGCCACTTGTCCTTTGAGATTTGCACTGTTGTAATGAGCACTGCAAGGACATGAATCTATCCTAAACCTACTTGATGGCTACTATCAAAAACTATTTCCTAATACCTAAACTGAGATCACTAGAAGCACAGCTTGCACATGAATGAGCCCTTGCTAATAGGAGTCCTGTGAGGCATGTGGTTCCTTTAGCATAAAGAGTCTGCTTATTAATAATCATAAAGTATTTTAAGAACTGGAAATCTCTAGTGAAACTTAATAAAGTTAGTTGTGCTCATTCAAGGAATACTACTAAAAGATTTTTACACTCTCCCAACTCAATAATGGCATTTTAATTTGTAATAATAAGGGTTTGTTTCCATTTTATAGAATCGTCTTACAGTTTTAAGACCCAGAATTATAAAGTGCCTGAATAATGTCAAATTTTTTCAATTGTATTGTTAAAATTGAATGAAATCACATCTCATATTCTTGAAGAAAAATAACTACAAGTACAAAAAAAGATTAATTGTGTATGTTGTATTTAGAACAATGCCATAAATTGGCTGGGATAGGCTCCAGCAGACCCCCGTGACCCAGAAATGGAACAACGGGTTTAGAAAATGGATGGATGGACAATGCCATAAATTCAAAACTGACAAAAAGAAAAAAATTGTGCTAGTCTCTACCACCACCTATTGTTTTGACCTTTCAAAGTATTGTTAAAAAGGTCCAAAAATTATTTACAGATTTTTAAAGGTTTTGTTGTTTTTCAGATTTTAAACTTTGAAAAATTGACTGACATTTCAGACTATTTTTTTGTCACTTCTGAATTACGACATGGATTTAATATATGACTCTAGCTTTGCATATAAATATCCCTGTTTATAGTATTTTAAGTATCCTAAAATGTATTCGCTATTATGCACAGTACAAAAACAGCAGAGAAAAATACCTTTGGTTCCTGTTTTAATCAGTTATTATATGACAGGAGGAATTACATTGAGGGTCAAGAATTTATATTTCCTGTTAGAGTAGAAATAACTACCACTGCATAATTAGTAGGCCTATTGCTCCGTATGTTTTTAAGTGTAATAATGTATTCTTATGTTTAATGAACATTACAAAAAAACACGTGTGTGTGTGTGTGTATATATATATATATATATATATACACATACATACATACCTACCTATATACATACACACACACACACA
>JAOWBL010000022.1:6171503-6188266 GCA_028564865.1 Zenarchopterus dispar | reverse complement strand
GCATTGCAGTGTCAGCCTTCTTAGTTTCTTCCATCTGTCCATTTGCAACAGCAGCTTCCTTCTCTAACCCGACCCAGTCGGGGTTTTGGGGAGTCTGCTGCAGCCAGGCGTCTCAGGGTGAAATGCAAATTAACAGTTCATCACAGCTCTTATTCTCAATAGTCATTTTTAGTAATAATAATGAAAAAAAAAGTCATTTTAAAGTTTTTTTGCATTTCATCTCACAATTCATGGAGACTTAAACTAAATAAATAAATAAACCTCAGAGAAGAGGTGTCCAGCAGGTCACAGATCCAGCCAGTATCAAGTGTGTATAAGGTGTTTTTTTTAAAAAACTAATTTATTTTCACTTTTTATGTATGAGTGTGAGTTGTTTAATTTAATTGTAAAATTCTCAAATCAATATCTTCTGGTTCTCTTTATAAGGACAAAAAGATCTATATCTTATTATTCAAGAGATATGTATAGCTATATGTAATATATATTTAAACTCTTACACTCCCCTGCTTGCTGCTATTTCTCAGCATAAAATTAATAATAGTAACTAAGTGTAAATAAATAAAGCATAATATTAATTTTATGTTTTAATGACTTTCAGTTTTCTAACACTAGATGGTGCCAAGCAATTGCTGGGATTTTTTTTTTCTTTTTTCCTGCAGGCTTAAAAAGGTTTCATCCGTATGGGCGCTGGATAAATGATCCAAACAAACAAACAAACAAAACACAAATTTAAATGTACTACAGTATTTTACCAGGCAGTAATTTTAATGACCTGAATGGAAAAATCGCCCAACACATCCTAAATTTGAATAAATAGCATTTAAATGTAGCATTTATCATAATAGGAGAGCATCTTTTGTAAATATTTTTTTAATCATACAATTAGTTGTATAAGAAAAATTTTTTTTTTCGAGCAGCAAGGTTCTTTATTCTTTTTTGTACCATAATTCTTCATGCTAGAAGATCCCAGTAGTATCTCCCAACACTAGTGCACTACAAAGGTTTACCAGAAGATAGTGTTAAGTCATGAATGGCTGCACCTGACAGACAGAAAGTTTGCAAAACCTCCAAAAACTGTTCATCAGAAAATAAGTAAAAATAAAGAGTGGGATGGTAAATCTGACCAACTTTTAAATCTGTTATAGCTCTGTTTTCTGATCTGTGGCAGAAAACCTCAAATTCAGCCGACGGGACAATCGTGTGTTTCCATCTTAGTAATTCTAGTAAAGTCAACAAAAGTCTTCTTAACAGTATCCCAGTTAACTACACAAACAGGTCAAAGCTTATTTCTGGTTCATAAAAATGAAAATGGAGACAACACATAGTGTACATTTTTAGTCTTTTATTAAGTCCAGTGATAGTACTTTTTTCTTTAATGCCTACTGGTTTTCATCTACAGTATCCTGCAGTCAGAGGAGCTTTTAAACATACCATGCAAAGTCATTACACTTTTGCTGCAAGGCCTTTCAGGTTTTTTCTTTTTCTTTTTTTTTTTTTTAATTCCAGTGACCAACCATCAAATCTTTGAAGCTGCGGTCAATAAACGCGGTGCTTTCAACGCTGTTTAAAGCACCCTTCTTGTCCTGTGGACACTTGTAACAGCACTCTGTTTAAGCAGCAAGCTTTTAGTGCCACCACCTCATGGTTGTTCCCTTAATTGCTACTTCATGGCCAGATAAATGGAGATGTGTGCTGAGGGCGGTGGGAGAGTGCTCTCTTCCCCTTCCTCCGAGGACCCGGTGAAAGTACCACTGCCGCAAAGGGCAAAGGTCTTAAAAGCAGAGATTACACTCTTCTTGATGCTGCAATTATGAAAACCTGAAACATGGCATAATTGAGTTTCACATCACATTATTTTAGAAATCACGGTCCTGAGAAATCTATTTACCCCGTGTCTGTTAAGCCATTCAAACCCAGTCACGTTTCAGGAATTAATTTGAGAGAATTCTTTATTTTCCCAAATCCCTGGTTCTCCCTACATCATCTGACATAACATCAATCTGCTAAAGCACTGTGTTTTTAATTGCTTATGGCTTCATGAGCAAAGTCAAATACTGACTTAAAATAACATGTGGCTACATACAAAACTCCCTCCAGATTCGGATGTATCGTCTTCTGTTGTTTTTTCCATGCAGTTTGTCGTACATGCCATACATTTTCTCCCTTTAACCCTTTTCTTCACTGGTCAAGTGCAGAATACACCCTCTTTCAAAAAAAAAAAAAAAATCACCTTGCTTAAAAAAATAAACATTTATGATAAGACTTGGATGTTGGAACAACTAACAGTAGCACAACAGCAGACAAAATGCAAAATGAACTACACTGGAATTTACAAGAATATAGTCAGTACACTGGTAAAACATAGTACACATCTAATCAATACTAAACACAGAAACTGAGTCTCAATACATACATACATACATACATATATATATATATATATATTTAGTATACAGTATATAGCTATAGAGGAAGGCAGATTTGCTTTCGGGGAGAACAAAGCCACTCTTCTCTATGTTAAGATCTTTGCAATAGCACTTAATTCTTCTCTGTACAAAACCGCAAACACATATTTTGAGTGACGACACGAAGAAGTAGACCACCACAGCAAATTTAACTGGACTGACACCGTGTTCCAGTGAAGAAAAGCATGTTCCTCTCTACCATTCACTGTGCGTCTGAGTACGTTACTGTCTGTTCCCGATCTCAGCTGGTTTCCTCCCATCCTGCCCTGGGCCACACCTTGAAATCTGATGACACATCCACTTGTTATAACAGGTGAAACTAAAAATGTGACAGATTATCGGCCAAAATGCAGGCAGTCTGCAGTAGTCCTAAATTTGGCGTTATTTTGAGCGTGTCTCGGTATTTTTGCTGCCGTCTATTCCTCCACCTGGTATTTGGATGTGTGACTGACTGAAATGATTCACACACCACCTCTCTCTGACATGTGTGACTTCCTTTTCTCACCCACACAGGAGATGCTGCGGTGCACACAGCAACTGTGAATATTCCATCGATTTGGCGTTAAAAAAAAACCATTGCACCCAGAAATTGTGTAAATTGATTTTAAGTTGCGAGATGTGATTTTCTCTTAATGTAATCAGTAATCCTGTTGAGTTGTGGAACTTTTAAAGCAGGAACTGAAAAGCATGACAGATGCTTAGATTATACAGTCTAATACACTCCTAATATATGACTCAGTTGGAGTGCAAACGCTCAATGAAAGCTCCAGGCATTTCCCTCATAAACAAATTGCAGACTAGTTAAAGGCCATCACAATCACTGCCTGGTTGAATAATTGCTTTCTGAGCTTAAGAAAGGGCAACTTCATAATGACAGAACTACACAAAGACAGCAAACACATCTGGGCTGAATGGAGGCTGTCAGGATAGATGGAGGGAATGCCTTTGTGTTACCGTGACTCATGATAACACATCGACACCTTCCAGCTCAGAGAGACACAGAAAGCAGAGGGAGAGTAGTTCCCATCAAAAGATGCGATTAGCATTTAGGGCAGGCTAGCCCTGTTGAATTGGGACTTGGATGCCACACAATTCAACGAAATCATCATTTCTTGCTTCTGCTAAAGTTAAGTCCCTATTTTAAGACTTTTAATAGAGAAAGCACAGCGTATGTGGTGTCTTGCGAGGATAATTAATGTTACAGCCCGCTGTGTTACTGCTAAGTACCTGTCAGAAGCTACAAACACTAAAAGAAGCTTTCTCTTGCCAGTAATCTACAACTTCACAAGTATTGTTCATAAACGTCGTTTCGGGACAGAACCACTAATGTCTGAGTGTTATTCAGGATCCACTGTTTTCCCGTCTATTCGTTGAATTTAAACCAGCAAAGAGCAAAACAGCTACATTTAAATGTGACGCTGGGAACTATCGAGCCAACGAGATCGCACACGTAACATACTGATGAGGTCAGAAAACAATTTTGATTTTTTTTTTAACCAGGACAAAGGGTATTACAGTTATTCGTGTAAGGTGCACATTTTCCATAAATTTAACGTTTGAGGCTTTAGCATCCTTTTGGTCTTTGACTGGCTGATAGTGTTGCTTGTAACTCAGCCAAGGGACAAACTTAAAAGGAAGTGGCACATCAGTGGACAACAACCAGGAGCCTGTTTGTCCTTGTAAGGACCGGGGGTATTTGTCTGTGTACAGAACCGAGACAATATGTTGATAAACAGTTAAAACAAAATACTTCTCGTCACATAATGTGTCTGTGGGAGGTTTTCTGTGTTTAGCTGTGCAAGGCTGCAAATTTGTCTTTTTTTCTTTTTTTTTTTTTTTTTTAGTTTTACTATATATAATAACTAAAAGGGTACTATTTTGATACATAGCTAATTTATACTGCAGGTTGATGAACAAATTTTAACCATACATATGTGTAAACTGTAAACTGACTCTATAACATTGTAAGGAAATCTATATGATGTGTAAATATCAACTAAGTGTCAGTGACGAAGCAGGATGAAAATGACCTGTGTTGGCCTCTTTCTATGTTTAGGATATGAGGAATCCATATTTCCTGTAGTCTAGGATTTCACTTGATGCATTTTTATGGCATGCTGTTTCATTACAGATAAGTCAAGGTGAATTTCACCCGTATTTATAGCTTGGTGACGTCAGTCACCCTCCCTGTGTTGAGGAGTGGAGGGGTAAAAGTATCTGTGCTCTAATGTTACACAAGATGCAATCTATTCTAATCCTTCATAGTAAATATAACTATTTATCAGCCATGGTGTCAATATGTACGAAATATGAGCAATTATCTTTCATAAAATCAATTTCAATCTGTGTTATTTCATCGTTTCCCACATTTTTGTAATTTAACAGATCCTTTCCTGAGTGCTGATATCAAGAACATATCTTCTAAGACTTGAAGTTTTCGTTGTCCATTTCTGCTGCTGTCCCTTCACAGTATGAATAGTAATTGCTACAAATCAAAATGCTGGAAAAGTCTTGCTCATTGTCCTTTTTAATGACAAGAGAGTTTTTTTTTTAAACTCCCTTTGTGGTCCTTGTATCCACTTGCCTGCAACTACTTAGAAACCTCCCTCTATTATTTTCTAACCAAAGGTCACAGTCACTGTTTACATTAGCTAAATCATGGCTCATGTTGTTAATTGCAGATCCCGTCGTCTGGCTTCAATTTTCTCTTCCAGTGTCATCTTAGACCACCATGGGAGTGTCTGAGAAGACAGAGCTAATGGACTCTGCTACTGATTTCTTCCTCTTCCCTTTCATAAGAGAACCAGCCTCCGCGTCCAGATCGTCATCATCGTTGTCCTCATCTCCGTTGGGATTTAGCTTGCCATTCTGGCCCTGTGAGCTCTTGGAGTCTATGAACGCCACATGCCTGTTGATCTCAGCCTTAAGCGCCGGGTCCTCATGGGTGGGTGTGACACTGAGCATCGAGGAGTGGATGCTGTCCTCGCCCCGAGCCTTACTCTTGTTGGGACAGCAGAAACAGCGGCACGGTGTCAGGTAAAGGTACATGAGCACCAGCACCACACTGGCTAGGCAGCCTATTAGGGTCGTGTAAGCCGTGTTTAAAGTCTCCCCGCTCCCGTGCATGGTGAAGTTGTAAACCTTGAGCACCACATAGACAGTCTCATTGAAGGACTCACTCATAGCAAAGCATGTATAGGTCCCAGAATCCTCAGACTTCACTGGACTGATCTGCAAGCTCCCATCTGGTAGGACTTTTGCTGTCTGATTGTTTCCAGGTGTCACCAACACATTACTGGGCGTTGTCCAGGTTTTTGACATGTCCCTGTGTTTGGTGTCACAGCCAAGGATCATTGTTTGCTCCAGAAAAGCCTCCTGATCCACCTCCTTGAAAGTGCTGCAGTTCATACTTTCACCACTCAGTTCAAAAACACGTACTTGGATTTTTTGAGGGCCAGGCAGTATACACGTATAGTCCTCTTTAAAGTCAACAGCAGAGTTGAGTTTTCGAATGTACCAGTGGGACAGGAGTGTGTAGAGATCACAGTGACACGGCAGTGGGTTGTTGTGAAAGTAGAGGCCGTTTTTAAGCCAGGCAGGCAGTATTTGAAGCTCATCAATGGGCAACACTTTGATTTTGTTTGATGACACATCCAGGAGGCTGAGCTTCTCCAGACGGGACTTATCCTTGACCAGCTCCACGGGGAAGCGGGAGATTTGGTTTTGGCTAAGGTAGAGCTTCTGAAGGTTGATCATGGTAGTGAAGGCTGAGCGTTCGATCTGTGAAATTTGGTTATTGTACAGTAAAAGGACCTCCAGATTGACCAAAGGCTCAAAGACGCCCTCATTCAACAGCGACAAATTGTTGGAGGACAAGTCCAAGTAGCGCAGGTGTTTCACATTTGTGAATGCCTCTGAAGAAAGGAACTTGAGACCGTTATGGCTTAGCAGGAAATTGTGGAGATTCGGGAGCTTAACTGGGGTCCATTCGGATCGGAGCTGCGCGATCTCGTTGTAGCTGAGGTCCAACACAGACGTGTAGTGTGGCAAACCGGTGGGGACGGTGGTCAGATTCATCTTGGAGCAGCTCACTATATTTGAAGCGCAGATGCACATCTTGTGACAGTTTAACGTCGACCCCGTCGCCTCTGGAAGCCAGAGGAGAGCCACGGAGAGGAAGAGGAGCAGGGCCCAGTGAGGTAACGTTTCCATCAGGCGGTCACCTTTTCCGCTGGAACGCTGCAACATCCTTGCAGTTTTTCTGAAACCCAGAGATGTTTACTACGATCCCATTCTCAGAAAAAAGGCATGGAAGAGCAGCCGAAGGACTCCCAGGCACATTGCTGATTGAAGACTGAAAAAAGCAGAAATGTGCTTTTAGATATGGATAAATAAAAAAACGTGCATCAAGTGGAGAATATCAAGAAAACGGTAACGCAATGGAAAAACCTGCATTTAAATTAATTTGAAGTTTAAGCTGTTATATGTTAGACATGCAGCACATGAAATCAAATTACTTGAACTTGCATCTCTTTCTTATTAACAGTTTTTTTAAACACAGGCCAAATGATGTTGCATGCATCTGATGCTATTTGTAACAGAAACATTAAGGAATACAGTCACACTTTTTAAAAAAAAAAAAAACGATATATAGTAATGTTCATCATGGACAAATTAAACTACTTTAAATCAAGACCCTGAAGTGCTTATCTTAACGTACATAACACTTCCTGCTTTTCTATTTCTTCCTAAACTGTCTTCCAAGCATGCATACAGCAAACTTTCCCCTGCTGCTTTTCGTGACATCTTTTAAAACAAATATTTAGACACAAACCTAGTACTACTCACGCTAACCCATGTGTATTCAACTCCTGGAAGACATGCCATTGATTTTCCTCCTCTGCCCATGTCCCCCCGTCTCTCCCTCGCCATCTCTTAATGTCCCTGACACGCAGAAGAGCCCAGCTGCACACTGTCACCCAAACAACAAATACACACCCTAAAGGGCAAACACACACACACGCGCACACACACGCACTAAATGATGCAAATATTTACGTCCTGTCATGTTCTTAAATGTAAATGTCCTTGCCCATTTGTGGAAGAGCTGTGGAAGCGTTGCACTGCACCATTTCCACGGGAAAACAGCGCAACGCGGAAACATGACGAGCCGAGTGATGAAGGGAAAAACACTTGCCTTCAACCGGGATGAAGCAGGGACGCTGATTTCATGAAAACAGCTCCTCGTTTGTTTACAGTGCTGCAGCATACAAATATCCTCCGTCTGAGTGAGCTTCCGTGTCTGCTGCTGAGGACAACTGATGCAGGGAGGAGGGAGAGAGCTGGAGAAATCTGCGGCCAAAATAATCCCGGACCACGAGGCATCCAGCAAACGGTGCAAAATTACAAATTAAAAAAAAAAAATACGTGAAGGAAAAAATAAATAAATAAACACGCTCTCATTTGACTGACAAGAGTAGATAAATGATCCCTCTTGTAATCAGCCGCTTTTGGTTTGAATTGTTCCGGCCACGCGCGCCAACATCCGCCTTCTGCTCACAATTAGCGCATTTTCTGCGGCTCCGGCTCAAGTCGGGTCTCATCAGGAGCCGTGGGGATGCTTGGGAATGAGCTGTCTGTGGACGACTCCACGCAGGCCTGAAGCCCTCTCCGCTCAGCGCTGCCGCTGCTGCAGTGGCTGACGTGGTTCTCGGCAGTGCGCTCAGACCCAGAAGGCGCTGTTTACCGAAAGTGACCGCGCCAAAGACGCACTCAGAACCCATAAGAGGAAATTGATTCATCCACGGCCAGCCGGCCTAGGAAATTATGCACCACCAAGGAGATGCATCTGTAGTAATAGCCTAATAATGATGTTTTTTTATTTTTAAAGGCAGCAAATGCGTCTAACAGCTTCCCATATACACTCCCAGAAGCCTTCTGTTGCACCATCATCAGCAACACAAATATACAAACTTAATCATCTGATTTAGGTATATTTCTCTCAGCACATTAATAATTTAAAGAAGAAACTACTTTCATTTATCCTTAATCTATCTCTATAGCTCAGTCATCCCCACAAGCCAAACTTAAAATCTTCTTATTCTGACTCCTGGATGATGCAAGCAGTTTTGGTGTGTAACTGCATTTAACAAGTAATAAATTCAGGTCATGACAATTTTAATAGTCTAGTTAAAGAGATAAGGTCCCTGCATTTTTGTGAGTAAGGCCTATTTTTAAGGAAAGGTACTGCAGCATGAACACACGACAGCTGGATGCAACTGTCTGGTAAATTATTGCAGGTTTCACCACATGTGGCTGATCTGATCCAAAGCTGTCAGATTTTCCTCCTTCTCTTTTCAGTCCATCATTGCTTACCATCTGACAGCTGAGTGTGTATCAACAGTGACTACTGTTCTGTCTGAGTAGTTGCTACTATTTTTATTTTATTGCCATATATTATATGTATCACCTCATTAGATGCATTCGATGGATCCATTTGATAGAAGAAAGCGAAGGAGATTGCACTGCAGCGCACTGGGGTTAATTCTGGTGAGATACAGGAGAAGCCAGGCCTGGATACACCCCACAGAATCTCAGATCAAGCAGCCACCAGTCGGCTAGCATAGACTCTGGCATCAAGGTGCATCATCACAGTTAAAAGGTGACACAGGCAAATGTCTGGAGACACTGAGCATCGGATATAGGGGAGCAACCCCTAGTTGCCCCCTCCCCCCTTTGGCATCAGACCTCAGGTTGACCTGGTGAAGCAGCTCAGGTTCCTAGACCAGCATTAGCCAGGGCCTCCAGATGACTGTGGGTCTAGAGAAGTGAGGAGTGGGACATTGCTGCTGGGACGAGTTAATCTGATCACACCTGGCTGGATCACCTGAGTGAAGGTGTTGGTACTGAAAGATCAGACACACCCAGTGGTTTCCAAGCTTATCTGAGGATATTTCTTTGATGCAGACATAGGTTCTCAGATATTACAGTGGATCATTTTTTGTAATTATTTTGTTCAGCAGTGACTGATCTACATCGAACATTGTTTTGTGAGTTTATCTGCGATTGATGAATTGGTGCTTCAAGTGAAACCAAGATGACACCAACACACTCAGACTTTCTCACCATCAGCAGTTGTAATTGTATCCCGTTTTGACTTGAGAGACCTAAAACTTAAAGGATAGATGTAGTAGGGGGGAAAAAAGAAACTTAGCTTGAGAGCATGTATTTGATTATCTGATGTGACAACTTCACCATGAACACAATAGTGTCTCTTTGTTTGGGGGTGTCAAAGTCTGAAAGGGAATATTTCAATGAGCCATTTGAATTTCCACGCTACTGTGACACCACATACTCATATCAGAGTAGAACGATACAGCCTCCCCATGCTTGTGTCTATCCAACTCTAAAACATGCTGCATTTGCTCTTCCTCAGGAGTGGGAACCGTGACGTTGTGAACCTTTGCTCACATGGACGTGGTGGAGAAGGTTGTCCATTGATTTTAAATGAGCATCTGACATCTAACTCAATTGGAAATGGTGTTCTCTTTGTAAGCTGAGAAAAGTTCAAATTAGCATTTACTGATACGACCATCGTCCAGTCAAATTGTGGATATTAAAAGAGAGCTTTTGTTCTGTACTGTATGCTGTATTTTGGCAGAAAATCTCAAATATTTCAGACAAAATTATGTCAATATTTCGAAAATCAGTAATAACAATAATGTGTATCCTTCAGGTATTTCTGGAAGGACTCAAACACTTCTCTTTTCATTTTTATTTCAGTATCTCAGCATTCCACATTATCAGTCATCCACATTATCCTGTGGATGACTTCTTCAGGAGGACAGATGGCACCAACCTTTTCAGCTTTATATTCTGACTCACTGTCCCTTATGTGCTTGACTAGATCTGTGTTGACTGAGCAGGGAAAACCTTTTTTTTTTTTTTTCCTCCCAAGGGAGTCCACCCACGAGTCACTTTTTAAAAAAAGATGTTTTTGGGAGGTTTTCCTCAATTCACAGATCTGCTGCAGAAGTCCTTGGCATGTTCGTTGTCAAAAAGCTGCTGGCCTCCTACTCAATGTGCCACTAGAAAAACAAAACAAACAAACAAAAAAAAATACAGGAAAAAAAAATATAGCAACATGGTGTATAATCAAGTCTTCTAAGCAATTTTGCAGAGATTTATAAGGTTAACATAGCAGTTGATCGGCTCTGTGGAATCACTGTAATTGATGTAAATTTATAGGAAAGACCCTGGAGTTAATTTGTTTTAGAGTCTTTATTGTCTGCTTATAAACAGTGGAAGAAAAATCACATGTAAGACTAACTTTTTCTAACTTTCTGCACTTTGAATGTCACCAAAACTTCACCCAATTGGAAGACATTAGGCTCGGCGGTTTCTCTCTTTTAGAGGCGGTGCTGAGTCCCATCTGTGCCTGACAGTCAAACCTGGCACGGTCCAGAAACGCTACTGGACTTTGAGCTGCCTTTAAAAGATGTGATTTGGCAGATGAAACAATCCGATTTGAAGAATAAATAATGGCAGGCAGACATCTCTCATTATTTTCTTTAATAATATTTTAAGCCTAATAAATTCTCCAGTTGGAAAAATCCTCTGAAGCAGGTTTGACTTGTTTCCAAATAAAAGCAAACAGTGTTTAGACTGTACACTCCCCTCAGCCTCAACACCTTGCTCTCTAACAGATTAAGACAGCACCAATTTATTTTCTGTGACTGTGTACATATACACTATTGAAACATGTTTTTGTCGCTACACTTTGAATAAAATTATTAGTGATAAAGGCTCAAGAGTGAAGACGTGGCGAAACCTCTGTTTGGCCAGAGCTTTGCAGACACACTTTTGACTCTGGTGAGATGGAGCCGAATGTGATTAATGTTCCTTTCGACTCCACTTCCTGCGGTGATAGGGATAGTGTTGCCTGGCAACTGCCTGCGGCCTTTCGTTGACTGGTGTGGCTCCATGGCAGATCTAGGGTGGCCTTGTCTTCTCTTGTTCTTACATGTACTTGCTCAGATAGGATTTCAGGGGCAGATCGATGTCTAGATATCCACTGAAAAGACCTCTAGATAGCTGGTGGTTTTATACTTGGTCGGGGTTGTCACTACAGGTACTTGCTCATACCACAATTTATCCATATTAAAATATGGATGAATTGAGTAAAAATGTGCAGGACATCTGTCTTACTCTGCAAAGCTGCCAAGATCTGCAGAAATGAACCATTCATAAATCATGAAATGGGCGGCGGGATTATTAAGTGACTCTTGCAGCCAACACTTTCAAGGCCTTTCTTTCTCATTTGAGATTAGCAATGTTTTTCACAAATGTAGGTGTCACACTAGGGTTACAATGGACGTAAATTATACAGTCTATGCTTCCAACAGACACCAGTGTGAAAGGCTGAAACTTCAGTTTACACTTGACGGGTTTATCAGTGTAGATTTTTTAAGCCTAATTACACCAAGGTAAACAATGTTTGCACACAACAGTTTTACTGAACTCCACCTGGGTAATCTGGTGACACGGCAAACACGCCCTGCTGTTCCTGAGGTAAACATAACACTGGATGCAACTTGACTCCATGTTTGCTCCACACATTACATCTGCAGCCGACTCTGCAGCCTGGCTCATAATGCAAAGGGTTTTTTTTTTTAATCATTGCAATGTTTCTTTATCATTGCTCTGTCAGGGTATAAACAGATTTTTTTTCTACACCTTTCAGAGGAACATTTACTTTGATGTTTATATCTCTACAGACAGGAAGAACCCAAATTATTTCATCTTTTCTCTCATCAGTTTCATTTTATTTGTTGATATACATTCTTTTTTATTTTAGATTTACAACACATTTTTAAATAAAGCATGTTTTCTTCACAAAAAAATCAGGTGTAGGGAGCTCCAAAGCAATTTCCAGTATGGAGCAAGCCTCTTTGTCAGTTTGTTCATTTGTTTTGAGTAACTAGCTCTGATGCTGCTGCCAAAGGGGATGGCTGCAGATAAATCTGCTCTCTCCACCACAGACTTATAGAAGATCTAAAGCATCTTGCTGCAAACACTCAGTGAAGTACCGTCTACTCTCTCTTGTCTTGTGGAGGGCCTCTGTGTTGCATCTCGAGTCTGCTCAGATGTTTTTCATGTAAAAACTCAGGTACCTGTGCTCTTCCACCACCCAAACCCCTTCACCATGCAACAGACCATACAGTCCACCAGTTCTCTGTTCCCAGTCAGCAGTGAGTCCTGGCAGGTAGGGTTTTTTTTTTTTTTTTTGTCTAAATACAGTCTGTCCAGGACTTTTAATACTGTGAGATGATAAGACAGCTGGTTTATAAGCGATTGGATGACACAGATAATTGGAGATAGGTGAGAAGTTTAGCTCCTAACAGGTCAGGTTGCCCTCCTTCCTGCAACACTCAGAATCCAGAAAA
The DNA here is from genome assembly GCA_028564865.1 of Zenarchopterus dispar. Lineage (NCBI taxonomy): Eukaryota > Metazoa > Chordata > Actinopteri > Beloniformes > Zenarchopteridae > Zenarchopterus > Zenarchopterus dispar. Next base: position 6,175,356 of record JAOWBL010000022.1, on the reverse strand, counting down.
CATCTCAGAAGAAAGAAGAAAAGAAAAAAAAAATAGCTGTAATCTTTGTTGAGCTGTTTGGACTGCTCTTGGTTTCCATGACAACGTTTTCAGTTTTGTGTTTGACCAGAAGTGCAGGGATGACACAAGGGCACTTGACAATCATGTCTTGCAGGGTAAGCTCACGTGGACAGTACATGGCTCCATAAAAGCGACGCTGTCAGTAAACTTCTTCGCTCTCCCATTGTTTAACAGCAGGTCGTGATTTAGCCTGATGTATGTCGACTGCAGAGACCAGCACTCTAAGTCAAGGGAGAAAGGGTTGCATGTGTCAGCCTACACCGAGGCCTTGTGATCTGGGATAATAGATATAATCAGGAGGCAGCACTTTCATTGTTTCCACTCAAACCAAAGCTATCACTACTGCAGCTGCAAGCGTTACTGCAGTAAGTGCCCATCATTACTTCTCATTCGTTCTCCTTTTAAGATGCATCTGGGAAATAATAAATCTGCAAAGACAGAAAAAAAAATACGTGTGTGTTGTTGATATTTAGAAAGAATAATCAGAGACATATATTGGAGGACGAAGCATTTCCCAGGCTGTATTTTTAATTCCTGTTAATCTCTCCCTGAGAGCAAAGATAAAGGAGTTGCTGCATGTCAGCTGTGCCCCGTGGAGACAGACCACTCTCAGCTAATGAAGTATATGGGAAAACAAACATAATCCTCCGTCGTTGCAATAATAGTCCTGCTCCTGCGCTCGGCCAATAAGATCACGACCCCAGGGGAAGGCAGGATAAGGCTCTAAATAGACAGCGACTCACTAGATTGTAAATGTCTGGCTTCTCGTGTCACGAGTAAGAATCCAAACAGAATTTCTTCCAATTACAAATTATAGAAGCAGTGTTATCTCAGAAATACGCTCCTCTGCTCCTCGTGCTCAGCTCTTTTCACTTTTTGTAGCTCCCCGCTCTGGTGCTGTGTTGGGAGCCTGTCAGGGAGGTGCAGCAGCAGTCAAAACACATCAACCCTGCATTTACTTGCAGAGAAAACCTCCCATCTCTCGCAAATGACTGAAATCCAGAGTCCCTCGTGTTATCTTTGATAAGAGACCATCAAACCAGAGTGCATCAGTTTAAGCACTGACCTGCACTCTGGTTTGCTAAGCACTTGGCTTTTTTACCCCTCTTCCAGTCACTTTTCACTCTGCAGCCAATATAGCGCGTGGAGAATGGATGAAGAGTTCTCGTCTGTGGCTCTCCAGTCAAACGGCAGTGATTGAGCTCCGGGGCAAGACAGAAAAATTGCATCTGTTTTGAAATGCAGTGCTGTAATGAGATTTTTCTTTACACTAAAAAAAATCGTGGAGATTTTCTTTCCATTTTCAAAAGCAGAAGCAGAGCAGTTGTGATTAAAACGAAGAACAGAAATACAGTTTGAGGTATGAGCTAATGGTGCAACAACTAAATGGAACATATGAGCTTATAGCAGGAATGAAACTGGACTTTCTTTCAAAACCTAAACTAAATATGGAAACATTACTTGGTAATAGGCTCAGTGCTATATGATACAGGAAGGGAGTGTTACCGATACGCCAAATGCCCGTGGAGTCACAACAAACAGGAGCTTAAAAATGTCACCTGTATTATTCTGCTATACATGCAGGGCCCCAAATGCAGGAAAGGTACATGTAGTACCTTCATGTAAATTTTTAAATGACTAGTGAACCGTGTATTATCAGGATGGATCACAAGTAGGACGGAAGACAGCGTCTAAAATTTCACAAAGGAACACAGGGTGGGGGGCGGCTGGGCTGAAAACTGAGCCACTTAATGAGAGAAGAAGAAAGAGAGGCAGAGCGAGAGGGAGATGGAAGGAATGTCCTCTGGCTTTGAGGACAAGTGTCCCATTGCATCATTAGACCAGTGGTGTTTACTGCATGCCTTTATTTATTCAGCTCTGGGCTGGGAATAATAGCGAACACATCAGGAGCTTCCTTGTCAGCAGAGGTGAAGACACTGCCAGCTGAGGGGAAGGAGCGCATATGTTTTTCAATACTTATGTCAGCGAATCCAATGAACACTGCTTCTTGCTTCTAAAATTAAGCTTCATGCTCAAACTATTCAGACAGCCCCGACTCAACTCCCCTCACTTGCTGTTTGGCTATTATAAGATACTGGAGTGAGGTTCTCCTCAAGCATCACTTTCTCTCCTTTCCTGTGAACTCTGACATCCACAGAGCCAGCCCAAACAAAACCTGCCTGCCCTGATTACATAAGACCAAGGCCTCATGCAGGACAGCGCCGCAGCGACTCCAGCACGAGTAAGAGGATTTTATAAACAGGTTTTAGGGGTTTTTTTTTCACTCTTTAATCAGTCCTCACTCCTGCCTCTATCCTGCCAGTGTGTAGTTTGTGCAATCCCATGATGAGCAAAAGAGGGATGTCAACCCCCCCCCCCAAAAAAAAGTCAATTCGGATGCAGCTCAGGGAAGCAGCCCCAGCCCCACGTTACACTGCAACTGGTCTTTGCAGATATTATATAATGGCTGCTGAAGCCCATGGCTGTGCGTGATGAGGGGGTGAATGAGTCAGTAACTTTGGTGCTGCAGGACTTATCCATTATTCAGGTACTCTTCCTTATGCTAATCTTTTAGTTTAGTATCAGGGATGGAGGAGGTCACGTTGGTGGTGCAGGAGACCTCAGCTGTGTGGTTGTGAGAAATGGTCATGTTTATCGAGAGGAAAAGTGACAAAACTGAAATGTATTCAATCGAATGGTCCTTAAAAGTTATGACTTTTTTTTTACATTAATTAGTAACAACATTATAAAAGGTTTTGTTGTTACCTTTAGCTGCTGATAGTTTCACTATTTGAAAAAGCAGTTAAAACTTCATTGATTTTTGAGCGCACTGAAACATCAATGTTAGTGGTCATATACACTGATTCATTAGCGGAAGTGGAAAGATGTACTCAGAAATGATCTGAGTGCAGTCTTTATCTCACTCTCCTTCGCCATGTTTGCTCCACTCCACTTTTCCGGTGATTAGATTCAGATTTCTCAAGCTGTGAAATTCGCTGCCTGGTGTTTGCGTTACGTTAATGATGATGCAGGGGTCTGGGGGAGTCTCGCGTGCTACAACAACAACCATCCCAACAAGGGGAACTGTAGCGTAAATTAAACAGATTTGTTCTGGGCCAATGTCAGTCGGCAATAATCTTCTGCTCTGGGGACAACACGGCTGTGAATTTTAAGGGATTTATCAGGCCGTAGTTCTCTTACTGTTGTTTTTTTTTTTTATTTATTAATCTTCACCGTCTGCTCTCCGCAGAGTTTGTGGGTTTAATGCGGGGTCATTTCATGGAAGTACTTCTGTCACGAAGCAGCGCAACAAGTCAAATTACAACTCTTGTTCTTACGTAACCATCCAGTAAAGGGCCCTCAACATCACACGGATTTAGCAGAATGGACAGAAACAAGCACCTCCCGGTTTTTGGCTAAGTTGTCTTAAACAGAAATTCTGTAGGCAATAAAAACATCTTTTTGTAATCTGCTTTTTTTTTTTTTTCCCCTAATGAAGCCAGAAATTTACAGACACATGCACACAGGCAATATTTACCCGTCTGTCCCCCAATTCTGTGTTACTATGTTATTGTTTTGTAATCTGTTCTGAGGCTGGAATCTCATTTGAAAGGCTTTGGGATAATCTCCTCATTTTATTCTCTTAACATAAGTATAGACAAAGTATCCTCGACATATACATTAAAAATAAATTAAAACACAAAAACACTCATTTAAAAGGTTTAAAAGTCTTAGCAGTACTTATCTACCTTTAAATATCTGAGTGTTTGTGCCATTGTTCAAAAATGTTAGT
>JAOWBL010000022.1:6157687-6171403 GCA_028564865.1 Zenarchopterus dispar | reverse complement strand
GGCTGTCTTGCATTTATAACAACGCAGCATCTGTTTGGTGTTTCACAACCTCATCAAACTGAGAAAAAAAAAAAAAACTAAATAAGTTAAATGAAAATGAATAAGAAGTTGGAGCTTCTAGTTTTTGTATAAAATGTTGAACAAAAAAAACTTCCCGCATGTCAAAGGGGGATTTATGTCCAAAATTAAATCAACTATTTAACTGCTGGTGAGAATTTTCTGATAACAGTAAAAATATTAAGAGCTGAGGAGTTTTTCTCTGAATATTTGAGTTAGTAGTTACTTCAGATACACAATTACATGCTATCAACCACAAAAAAAAAGAAAAGAAAAAGGTTTTTTTTTTTTTAATGTGCACAATTTAAATGCAGTCATTTTCAGTATGGGGGGGGGGATATTATTGCAAACTACAAAGTAAAAATAAAAGATCCTTCAGCAAATGTAACCTCTCAGTAATGTGCGACAGTCAACTGTGGTCCGATCTTTGATTTAACATAATGTGGACAAACATATGAAGCATCCGAGCTGAGAAAAATAAAATAGGAATTGTTCGTTTATCATGTGGATCTATGTTTCCCATCTCCTGTGTGTGTGCACGTGTGTGTCCTGGTACATGGAAAAGGAAATAGAAAGATTTACAACTTTGTAAATGAATAGCTGGACATTTTATGAAATTTCCTTTACAAGAAAGCAATTATCTCATCTCCTCCTACAAACACTGCAAACACAGGGAAACCTGCAGCCCGGCTCAGCAAACAGCACCTCTGAAATTAATTTAGCGACCATTATTGTTTAATTTCTATAAAAGCTGTTAGCCCACATTAGATCAGCTGGATTACTTTAAAACGCAGGTATAATTGTAAGTTTTGAGATATATATGTATGTATTTTTAAAAAGTTGCATTGCATGTGTTTTCAGTTGCTGTTGGAGTATTGTGTCTGAGTGCACAGGCAGACTGAAAGCTGTTTGGCTGATTTTCATGTTGCCTCTAAATGCTGACAGCTGGCTTGCATTATTAACGACGCAGCATCTGTTTGGTGCTGCACAACCCCACCACCCCTCTCCCCACCCCCTCTGCAGGACTCAGCTCTGCTCTAATGAGGACAGAAGACATGTAAGACTGCTGTGGAGAGGCGAAGCTGAAATCAGGGGCGGACGGCGCTAGTCCTCAAGCTGCTGTTTCTGCAGTCTGTCGTGAGTGCTTCGCTTCACTTAGAGCTGGTTTAAAGTTCCAGCGGACCACGAGCGACCCTTTCAGCCCCAACCCAACTAATGTACCCCCAGAGAATAACTCACAAAGTGTACAAACGTTTGGCAGCGACGTCAGCGTCCTCTGACATTTGTGATGTTCTCATGAATATGTATTTCATGACGATTTTTGTCACCTATTGTTCATTTGTGTGGGTGTATTTAGTGTTAACGTCCACTACAAAACTTTGTATTCCTCCAGTCACTCCAGGACCTGTTTGCAGTCATACCATTAACTTCATTACCAGGTCTGCATGATGAAGATGTAACATTTAAAAAAAATGAGTCAGAACCAGTTTTTTTCCTCCCACTGGGACCTGGCCAGTCCAAAGTGACAGAGAGGAGGACCTGATACCGGACAGACTACTGCAATCAACTCCACATACACAATGTTTCCCTAGGCCAGCCCACAGACCTGCAGTCTTTTACAGAACGAAGCAGGGAAAGAAAATGATTGGATGGAAAATTGAAGATGTGGCCACTTTGAGTCACAGGTGATTATCTAATTGATTGCCAGACTGATCAATCCCTTGCCCGTTCAATAACAGTTTATTAATCTAGAAAGGGATCACTTGTATTTTGGAACAAACTTCACTTGTGATTTAAACCAAAATACATAATCCATCCATCATCTTCTAATGACTATAGACCTCTATGACCTTCAATTAATGACATTAAATGTGTAGTGGAGCCACATATTTAATTGTCATTTTCTTAAGACCTTGTTTCTTTTGTTTACTTCTTTGCTAAACTTTTATGTTGCTTAATAGCACGTCTAATGTATAATAATTTAAGATAATGTTGTTGCTCATATGTTCTGAGCATACAACTCTTCATATTTCATAACCAAAACTTAATGTTTGGTTCAGTTTAGGACGAGAGGTTAACTCTGTCATTTGCATTCACAAAACAAAACAAACAAAAAACCCCTTTCTCTGAATGAACTACCTAAACCTCACAAATACTTTGAAGAATGAGTTCATTTCTTACATAATATCTATTGGCCTCCAGTTGGAGAGAGAACAGCGCTTTCGTATAAAATGGCTACAGATTACACCCACTCCCGTGTTGATGAAATGGATCAATGGAAAGGTGAGATGAGATTTACAGGGATCAGGAAGGGTTGTGTGTTCCAGCAGATGTTCAGCAAATTTGCATTAGTTATGTCTAAAACTGCTGAGGTCAAACTTCCTGGTGTTAGTAGGAGGCTGAAAGTGGCTCTGGAGGAAAGTACAAATACGTCATCCCGGGAGCAAGAGTCTTGTGATGAATGAAGTAAGAGCCTTTCAGCTGCAGCCTTGGTTGTGCCTGATACACAGCACACACAAATCAAGTAGCTGACCCCACTGTTTTTATCAAAATTATGGCTGAGCTGCACGAGCTTTCTCTTTGTAGTTTGATTCATGCGCTGCACATTATAGAAAAGCTGCCCTGTCAAAACTATTGACTACAGGAAGAGCAAGCTGCTGCAGCTGTCTCAGGTGGGTTTTTTTTCTTTCTCCAAACTGCACAATTCAGCCTTTTTTTTTCCACAGATGTTCAAAAGGATTTTGATCAGGGCTCAGCTTTCTGACACGGAGAGGACCATTTCGCTCCAAATGTCTTGATTGTACCCCGCGGACATTCAAGACATCCTGTTCCAGATCCACCAGATCAGCTGCAGAACATGATCAAAGCTCCTCCATTTTTCACAATCGGTACCGTGTTTTAGTCAGTTTTCTGTAAATTATTAACCTTTTTTTTGTCAGGTTCAGGTTTTTTTGTTTTTTTTTGTCTTTCACTGCCCATTGAGGATCTCTCAGAGGCCTGAAACAGAGCAACTTGACTTCTGTTTCTCTTGTTCTTTAGTTTCAAGAACAAAACAAATGGAGGTCCAGCTGTCTTGTTTCAACCCTTTGAGAGTTACCGTGACCGTGGATGACTGAGAATCTGCACCAGAATGTTGACCACTGTGGATTTTTTTTTGTTTTCAAGTTGAATTTAATAAAATGAACATTGTATTTTATTTTGGCCTGATATGTTGGTTTGCATTTCATTATGGTGTTCAGGTCCTTGTGTGATCCTTTTGTGTAGAGTTGTGCGCTCCTCTAACTGATGGAGTCTGTTCCTATAATGCTTCAAAGCTCTGCACGCAGTTTGTGACTCAATCAAGAACTTCTCACCTCACTGCACCAGCAGCCAAGTGCTGAAAATAGTCAAATGTTGTTCTTTGTGGACTCTACCACCGCTGGAGAATTAAAAACTAATGCAAGTTGAGGTTTTATGTGTGTAAGTTATCCATATGATTGTAATCCAGCAAATCAGTCAGCCTCACATCACCTCACATCACTTGTATTAACTTTGATGGATCCTATTGCAAAGAGATACTGAACATCTGGAAACTCGATACGGTGTCTTGTTTGTATTACAAGAAGTACTTTACATGAATAATATGAAAATACATAGAGGAACTGGCACACTTTTATTTTTACTACTGTCTTGGTTTCTTCTTTTTTTTTCTTGTCTTCTTCTTTTTGGCATTTGAATGTTATTATGCATCCCGCGGCAGCAGCCTAGGACATCGGTACTCATCGGTGACTCAGTGTTTGCAGGATGTCAATACTAATCTGGAGCCAACTGAGTGTGCTAATTGTGTCTATTTGGACGCCAGTGCAGGACTCTGGGAAATGAAACAGCACACACCGGTTACTGTTACTGGATGGAGTATTCTCTGGCTACACAGGACAGGCTGTCCCAGAACTCCCACTGAGCTACAGTTATACATAGATAAAAGCAAATGTGTCTTATGTATTTATTGCTATTGCTTCAGATTAACCAAACTCAAATCTTTGAACTATGAATAAAATGTGTTACAAATCGACTGAGATTGTTTCTTTATTGCAGAACCTCAGTGTGAATGTTTAAAAACAAGTAGGAAAATACTTTGTGGTACATTTGCTGGCAACACTCATCGGGTCCAGCTCTGTAGACTCAAATGGATCTAGAAAATAATCACAACCTTAAGAAAATGAATCACTGTTCCTTTCTATATAGCTTTCTTTGCAATGACACTTTGCATAATTTCTGATTAGTAGTACAGCTTTGTACTGGGGATTTTATCAGCTCAGCGTGTGCACCCTCTGTCATTTGGCAAGTTTTAAGTGGTCAGATGTGACCTTAGGTGAACGTTGTTTCTTTGTGTTTGATGTATGGACATACATAAAGCATTGCTCACTTATGCCATATATATATATATATATATATATATATATATGCATTTATATATGTGTGTGTGTGTATATATATATATATATGAATATAAATGTATGTATGTATATATATATATATAGATAGATAGATATATAAATAATATATAATACATACATACATACATTTATATATGTGTGTGTATATATATATATATGAATATAAATGTATGTATGTGTATTTATATATATATTTTATATATATATATTCAGTATTTCAGTGATTTACAATAAATCGCTGAAATACTGAAAATACATACTTTCTATACAATAAAGTATATATTTCAAGAATCAGTCAATCATTATTGTCCTTGATTTTCTTTTGAAAAAACAGTGAAAGTGCTCCTTTATTTTGCTGCTTACAGGAGCAATAAATCCCTTTTTGAAGTCATCTAGCTCTGCATGAAATGATGCAGAAGGATTTGGTAGCGCAAGTTATCCTTGGGGTTCGTGACGCACGTCCCCTCATCCTCTTGTCAGAAAGTGTCTGAGTGTGCTCCCTAGCACTGTACTGACTTAAATGCAACGAAATATAGACAAATACATCAAAATCCATGAACTTTGGCACCAAACCAAAGGAATTTCAACTGGACAATTGATTAAATCTAATTAGCAATGCCTTGTCAGCATTTAAATGAAGGTAAACATTTCAACATGATGATAACACAGGTGTGCAAGTATTTAGCAAGAGAAATGCCAACAAAATGCCTTTTCTGGGAGTCATATCAGTAGTGATGTGCAGGATCACCAAGATGTTGTCCGGCAGGTCAGTATTACTTGTTAAATGTGAGAGCTCCCCCTACTGGTGAGAGCTGAGATCGCGGCGGAAGAGCACATCAGATCAGCAGCAGTAATTGAGCATGAATCAACCCACCTGCAGTCAGTTAAACAGGGAGAGACCAGACTCCCACCCGACATGTTTGTAAAACACAATGAACACTACTCTGAATGGCTTGTGATGCATGCGGTGAGTAAACCCAGCGTGCCCCGAGGTTGATGCCGGGGGTGGAAGGGGCAGACAGGGATGATAAAGTCAGGGTTGCCATGGAAACCATTGTATTTCCCTCCCTTGTGATTGGTGCTGCTGGCATGAGCAAGTATCTGCTATTTCTGTCATGATTCAACACCTCAGACACGAGCGTGGTCACAGGACTCGCAGACATGAACAGACACAAAGACTCCTCTATGTTCACTTTCCATCTTCAAAAACTACTTCAATAGTACTGTTATCGTCCAGTCTTGGATCAATATGTGTTAAACCTAGAACTTATAACTTTTATAACAGACATGTCAGGGAGGATCGGTGTGTGATACTTGTTTTTCATCGAAAAATCCCACGATGGAGGTGAGCTCTCAGCAGCAGCCTCAGCACCATCTCGTAAATGGCAACAAAAGGCACCTTCAACATCCAAGACAAAGTGAGGCCATCTTAAGCAACCTTTGTAGTATAATCAGGAATGCTGTGATTGGATCAATATATTATTATGGAGACAAATTAGCAATTGATTTATCAATAAAAACAGAGCAATAACTCCTGAAGTAATCAGGGTTTATGGAGATTCACATCCGCTGATAAATGAACCTGCCATGGGCACGATGTATGGGGAAAAAAGGAAAAAACAACTGTTAAAGGGAATTCAATCTATATAAATTATGTTTTGACAGATTTACGATGAAACACAGTGACATTGAAGGTTTCTTCATGTGTAGGAAGGGCTTTGTTATAAACCATTTCATTTTGCATTATTCCAAAACAAAAAAAACAAAAACAGCAACAACAACAAAAAGAAGGATCTTTCCAAAAGCAGGATTATAGTTTTTATCCAAGAGCTGGAATAACTGACATGTAAAAAAAAAAAAAAAACTCAGTAACATTAATCTGTGCTGAAAATGGATTTTCATCTAATTCCCACATCTCTTGCTTTATTCAAAGAGTCTGGTTCAAATTTAACCAGGAGTTACTCAACCCTAGATATTGTTTTAGTCAGTTTACATTAACTTTTGATGATAAAATGGCAGCATACTGTAAGAAAGATCAGCATTAGAGGAATCTGCCTCCACTTTCTCAGTCAGTATAAACCTTGAAGTCACATGTGCATTTGTGTTCTGCAATTACAATTAAATTTAAAGCTACCCATCGTGTATGAAATTGTGACTCCAGCCCTTGGGACAATGGATGGAAATCAGCCTTTGGCTACAATCCGGTGTGTTTACAGTCATGTTGTGTCATATTTGTTCATTAACATGCATCGTCCCAACTAAATAAATAAATTAATGTAATTAAATTAAATTAAATTAAATTAAATAAAGTGCATCAGAAGTGAGACAAACCTTTGAAATATGGTTGTAAAATGGTTCTAAAATCCCAATCTGCATATATTTCTACTACATTTTGTTAAATTTAGACTGTTTTTATATTTATTATTGCATTAATTTTTGTTTGCTGTTTTGTTTTGTCCAAAATACGTCCAGTGTGAAATTATACCAACCTGCCGTCTGTGTAATCTCCACTGTTGTGTTTCTTTTACTTTTTGTGACATGATATGTGTATTTTGTTGCACTGGACTTGTGTAAATGTTGGTCTTATCAACCACTGGTATTGATTACTTCTCGATGAATCAACAACAGCTTTGTGAAAAGACTTTTTCTGGATTGAGGACTGGGAAAGATCTTTACCAACAAAACAAAAGGAGACCTGAGGGTAAAAAGACACTGTTGGGCACTCCTGTGCCTTTCAGCGAGACCTGATGTGACCTGTGGTGAAGATCACTTGAAGGAAGAAGCAGAGCCATCCTTTCCATGTGGCAGAAGCGAGGCACTAAGACCCAGTGGAGAGACGGGAAGGTTCGGTACTGCCTGCCCACCCGCTGCCTGCCTGCTTGCTCTGCACGGCTCTGCAGTTGCTCTGGGCGAGTGCGGGAGTCTGTAGGTGAAAGTGTGCAAGATGGGGGAGTCTGTCCAGTCATTTGTGCATCACAGGCTGGAAGACCGGGCCCCCTTCCTGCTTTAATTTTCTGCTCCATCTCTTCCTCCCCTACCTGGATCCGAGATCCAGCAAGGAGAGAGCAGAGAGGACAGAGATGTGCGCTCTGTGTTTGAAGGGAAGGGGGAAGGCGGGCGGTCAGCATGATGACGAGATGAAAGGGGCCAGGTGAGGAGGAGACACGGGACTCTCCTCTTCCACCCCCCCCTCCTCCTCCCTGTCTCCCTCCCTCCCTCTCTGTGACGTGGTTTGTATGAGTGTTTGCTGTGCGTGTGGGTGAGAAAGCGCAACACAGGTCGGCAGATCCTCAGCAGACTGTCAACCTGCACTGGAGGAAGGAGAGCTCTCCAGATTAAGGTATGTCACATACTTATCATCACACACGCCCTTCCAGGCATACCTGCCCCACTAGCAGAGTGTGTGGGGGTGTGAAGGTGGGACGAGTGAGGAACGTGACTCATAAGGCGGTGTTTTTTTTTTGTCATGACTTTGTGTTTTCACGTAAAAGAGAAAAATATCTGATAGATGCCTCCTTTCACATGCAAAACCCCGCTTGCCGCTTCCTTGCTGCTGCGACGGCGTTAAAGTGCTTTGTAGCGAGAGGCACACTCGAACAACAGCCTAGTTTTCTCCTCACAGTAAACAGAGTGTCATGTGCATATGATAGGGTCATATGGTTCCAAGTCAGGAGTTGGAGCGATTCCACACAAACTTTCATTGTAGCTTTGCCTGATTTTTTTTTTTTTTTTTTTAAGCTTGTGAGAAGGAATTTGATCTTAAATTACACTGCCGTCACTGATTTTGATTACATTACCCCGGAGACAGTGATGAGTCCCTGCGGCACCCCCCTCAATAAATAGTTTTGTTTGTGTGGTTTACACTTGATAAAACGGGTCATTTTAAAACAACAATGGTTTTTAGGCTGATTTTTTTTTTGTTTTCTGGAATAGAAGGACTTTTGTGAATCTAAATGACTCTTTTGCGGGGTGTTGCGGTGATAATTTGTTTCCTTAAAACAATCAGTGTTGATTAGACCAACAATCCCCAGAGGGTCCCTCCACGGTTGTTGCTGCATCGTAGTTGTTCAGAGGTTATTTCATCAGGCTGAAGGTGACTGTTACCCTTCGACCTCTTCAGAGAACACGTCGCCCTAACTTTTGCCCCATGTCTGTCAGCTGACTATTGCACCTGACGAGCTCTTACGTGGGCAGGGAGAAAGAGGAAGAAGAGACACCTTGCAGGGATGAAAGCTGTCACACCTGTTAAATGGAAAACCTGCACCTGCAGGTGTGCATCATACGGAAATGTACCAAAGCTTTGGTGCTCATTCCTCAGCTTTGACAGTGTGTGTGGGGTAGCACCCAGGTGAGGTTATGACAGTAAACACTGCCTACTCCACTGGCAAACACTGACACCCTCACTGCTGAGGGTGATCCAACACCATATACTGTACATACATTTACTATGAGTAAATAGAGCCTCACTTTTTCTACAAAAGAGATTGCAAAAATAACTATCTGCACAATCTTTCAATGTTTTTTGTTTGTTTTTTTTTATAACCAAGAAAATGATGGAGAGCCACGTAAGGAGCGTCCCAATAGGAAAACTCTTCATCGATCTGTTCCTCCCATCACTTAAGAAAGCCGGGAGCTCTGCAATGCTGACTTTTGCAGTTTATTTGTGCATTCACATTTTCTTCTTCACTCGCTTAATGGGGACATATGGTCCACCCTTTGCTTTTAGCTTCTCCCTGGGGTGCTGGCTGTCCTCAAAACACACATCTGAGGATGCAGATGTCAAATGTATAGTAATGTACGAGTTTAGCTGTAAGCAAGTGCAGAGAACATCAAGTCTTATGACTTTAAAGTGACAGCTAAGGATCGCAGCAACACACAGGAGTGTAAACCCTCCTCAGAATTATTTTTTTTACAGAGTAGACATGCTCAAAGACATATGAAGTTTGCCTGAACAAGGTTAACAAATCTGTCAAACTGTCACATGTCTACAACAATCTCAAACCTTTATTTCTTCATAAAGCTTCAAAGTTTCTGCTATTTCATAACCTGGTTATCTACATACAACGGTATGGTAACACTTCCACAGCCTGCTTCCAAAAATAATCTCAACAATATTTATTTATCATTTAATCCAACACTGCAAAGAGAAATGCTGCAGAATGCAAGGTGATAAAAAGTTGAAAAAACAAAATTAACTAAAGGGTTTGCATGAAACAGAATAATAAGCATCTCTTCAGTTTGACAGACAATATTATCGTTTATCTTTTTTTTAATGGATTGAGTAAAACAAAGGATTTTATCCAGAATGTAAACCTCTTCTTTAACAGTGCATGACTAACAAAACCTCCTTTTTCTGTCAGAAATTTTCAGCTGAGTGGCGTACTGGAGAGAAGAGGACGCCTAAAGGATAACCTCGTCTTCAAGAGGGGGGAAGCTCGTGTGATCGTCTGCAGAGCTAGCAGCCAAAGTCTGTGGGGGTCAGGGGCTGTAAGCTTTCAGCTACCATGACAGAAAGCACCGCCTGAACTTCCCAGTGACACCCTACGACAGGGGAGGATGGGTGATGGGCCTGTAAAATTCAGCGAACTCTCTCCTCTTAATCCCATCCTCTCATGGAGCGTCCTGTCACACCAATCCCCTCCTGGAACACGTCGCTCTCCGCATTTCCAGCCTGGCTGCAGTCAAACATCTCCAATGTGACCGTGCCTATCACCAGCACCCAAAGCGGAATAAATCTGAATCAGTCTTTAGCGCTATGTGCGATGCTGATTATGGACGTCCTGGCAGTGGTGGGGAATTTGGCCGTGATGATTGTCATCACTAAAACACCCCAGCTGCGCAAGTTCGCCTTCGTGTTCCACCTCTGTCTGGTGGACCTGCTGGCAGCGCTGCTGGTGATGCCCGTGGGGATGCTGTCAGACTGGATCCTGGTGGATGAGGCGCTGTGTCGGAGCTACCTCTGCTTAAGTGTGTGTCTAGTGAGCGCTGCCATCCTCACCATTTGTGCCATCAATGTGGAGCGTTACTACTACATTGTTCACCCCATGCGTCACGAGGTGAAGATGACAGTGGGGGTGGTGGTGATGGTTCTGCTGGGAATCTGGATTAAAGCTGTTGTCATGTCAATACTGCCTCTGCTGGGATGGCTGCTCCAGGGGACGCCCAGTGTGGGGACAGGTGAAGTCCTCGTCCCCAGTCAGAGGCACTGTTCCCTCCACTGGACAGGAGGCAGGACCACACGCCTGGTTTTCATGGTCTTCTTTACATTAATCTATTTTCTGTGCCCCATGCTGATCATTCTGGTGGTCTACTGCAATATGTTCAAGGTGGCCCGCGTAGCGGCTATGCATCATGGCCCACACCCCACCTGGATGGACACTCCACGACAACGGTCTGAGTCTGTCAGCAGCCACTCCACCATAGCAGCCAGCCTTGGAGGAACTGGTGCTCGTACCACCCCTCAAAGGACCTTCACCGGTGGGAAGGCTGCAGTGGTTCTGGTGGCAGTCGGGGGTCAGTTCCTCTGCTGCTGGCTGCCATATTTCTCCTTCCACCTCTACTCTGCCATTATGTCTACTTCTCCTGCCTTACTCGCCCAGCTGGAGGATGTGGTCACATGGATTGGCTATTTCTGCTTCACCTCGAACCCCATCTTCTACGGCTGCCTGAACCGGCAGATTCGCGAGGAGCTGGGCCGCCACCTGGCTTGCCTTTTCAAACGGGCCGGCCCCAACGAAGGGGAGCAGCTGCCCAGCCGTGAGGCCTCTATTGAGGAGAACTTCTTGCAGTTCCTTCAGGGCACTGGATGCAATCTGGAGCCCTGCAACTCTCACAGCAGAGCCAGCCCGGAAGAACCAGAGACTGAAGGCCTTCAGGAATCAGCTGTTGAACAGAACACGCCAGCTGACTTCCACATCCCAGGGCAGATCCTTGAGGAAACCACAGAGTTCATACAGCAGCAACAGCTGAACAATGAGATTTGTGTATCAGAGAACTGCTGCAAAACTGTACCAGAGGTGTAGATGCCTCGTGTACTGTCTAATAATACAATAAACACGTCTAGTTTTATTCCTATTTTCTAGTATTTCTTGTTCATGCTGCGACATGCTTTCAAGATAAGAGTGTGACAAAAAATGTGTTATCTTCTTTGAATAATTCGAGTTGCGTGGCTTTTCGGTGGAAAACACACGTCTTGTGTGCATTATCTCACTGCAGCATTCGGTCATGTCGGCCATACAGGCACAAGACCCCTGAGGTGTGTGCCACGGTTCAGTTGAAGCGACAGACTTGACATAAACATAAAGAGGCCGAGAAACTTCACATACTTCAGGGAGAACACCGTTCACAGATTTTTGAAAACAGTTGCAGCTAACTCAGAAACTGATACGCATTCCTTTATTAATTCAGTCCTTGGTTATAAAATTTGGGCTCTCCTCCCATAATTCAATACAACCGCCATATTATCAGCATGATACGTGTTTGTAGAGTTGCTCATTGGAAGAAACAATTTGAACTGATTGTCAACAATGCTGCTTGATAGTTTAGTGAATGAATGACGTGTATTTATTGCCCTTTTCAAATATCAAATCACCGAGGAATTATCACAAAAAAAGAAATCCTCACTATGAAGGGGAGAGCATCCGGAGGCTTTGAGGAGAAAAAATGTCACTTATTTGGTGAGTGACTCATATGTTGAACAGGATTTCTTCACAGCTGCTGCTGCTGCTGCTGTTGTTGGTATTTATAATAAACAGACCGGCAGTGTATTTTTAACCATTTTCCAGAACGTTATTATCATGTTCATCTGTTCTTAGTCTTGTGATTATCACCTCCTTACCAAAATGGGAGACTCGTGATTTCAGCTCCTTCCACTCAAAGACAAACATTGTGGCTGCTTTAGTTTGTTCGACGGCGGCGACGTTAAGGAGTTAAAGCTTAAAAGAAAAAGAAAAAAAAACAGCAACTGGTTAAAAGTATGGAATAAAACCAGTCCTCCGTACCCTGTGATGTCTGCGCTGTTTACAGGTAAACACTGGAGCAGTGTGAGTGCTCTTGTGTTTGTGCAATAAACAACCAGGCTTGTTGTGGCTACACACAGCACACAGGTGTGACAATGCTTACATTTGGAAAGCTTTGCCTTTGGCCTCAATCAGCAGCCATAGGAAGGTACTGGAGACACTTTCTCTGATCTCAGGTGGAATAAAAGCAGTTTGCACAAGTCACACGAGAGGTGACAAACTTTCCAAAGATGATTGCAAGGCACAAATCACAAACAAAGAAATAATGCTTTTTTTGGGGGGGGGTCTCTCTCTTTATACTTTGTCTTTCTTGCTGCCTTCGTCTATCTCCTACTGCCTAATATGGGATGCTTGGCGTGATCACAAGACTCTCAACACAAGGCACACAGGAAGGGTTCAGAGCTTGCTGTGAGTCAGAACAAAAAAAGGTCCCTTTGTCAGGGTAATACATAACACTCTTAATTTTCCTGCTTTTTTTTTTCTTCTTTATTTTGTTGTAGACTGTTTTAACTCAGTGCTGTTATGTCATTTTTTTTTTTTTAAATGTTTATTTTGCACTAATGTGGCAGAAATGTGGAAGTCGAGAACAATGTTGAATACTGAGCAGGATGAAATCACTGCCATAGTACTCAGTGTTCCTCAGTATGAATCCGTTTTAATTTATTATTAATAATGTTATTATTATTAGAAGATCATTACACATGTTCACAACAGACATATCAACTACCTTGAATTATCTCACCAGCACTCATGAAAGAGGGGTTCGATTCCTTTGATAGCAGCAAAACTGCCCCAACCAATCTCATGAAGTGCTTTCAGCTCCGTTCTTGCCACCATCTGTCGATTACAAAGATGGAAAATTAACCTGTTCTAAAGGTGAAAGGTGGATAATACTCTCAGCTTTCTTGTGATAATCATGTACATTGTTATCCTATTTTGGTGCTCATTGCAAATGAGCATGAGGAACTGGTATCTCTTTTTGTACCTAAACTGAAAAGACTGTTTCAATTCTTCCTTTTTTTTTTTTTTTGCCTTGTCGAGACTGTCCTGTGTATTCCCCATCATCTTAAATCATTAAAGAAAAGAAATTTATCAGCGTTGTGGTTGTTTTCTCCTACAGATATGTCCAGATCAATAATACCAGCAATCACATGAGCAGCTCCAACAGTCATGTCTTCTCGCTCCTGCCCTCCAGTGGCCTCTTC
>JAOWBL010000022.1:6127065-6147729 GCA_028564865.1 Zenarchopterus dispar | reverse complement strand
CTGCAGGTCCAGATCCAGACCCCGGTGGTCCGTAGAGGACCTGTGTGTGTGTGTGTGTGTGAGTGTGTGTGTGTGTGTAAGATTTAGGCAATTTAAAAAATTCTGAAAAAAATATATGCAATAAATAGCAAAATGAATGGATTAAATTAAAATAAATAAAATTATGTAATGAATTCAGAGATACAAAAAAATATATTAATTAAAAAACTGTTTAGGGCAGAATAAGGGTTGTTTTTAATTCTAGTACATAGTAAACACTTTAAATTTAAAAAATGATCATTTTCTGTTTATGATTTCATACATCATGCATCGAGGGTTAAACAGTTTTTGCATGTTAAATTCATCCCCACAGATCAATTATTGATTAAAACATTTTATGCAAAATAAATGAGATGCAGTCTAATTTTGTGTGAACACATGTACTACTTCATTTACATTTTCTCTTGGCAGTTTGGTTCAACCAGACTGCCTCATTTGCATGATGAGTTTTGACAGTTACGTCTATTATTAGAGCTGAAACACAATGGTCAGGATTCAAATTTTAAAGGAGATTATCAGTGAATGTTTGCCTATGAAGTTGTCACGCTCTGCGTTAAATACCATTTCAGAGGAAACTGGTCTAAATTAACATGACCATAGTCTATGTTTCTAATTTAAATGTTTTGATGTAAAAGAGAGATAAAAGAGCACAGTAATAGAAACACAATCCTACATCAACAACAACAACAACAACAAAAAAAACAGAAGAGGCCTGCAGCTGATAACAAAGAAAAGCCTTCCTGATCACAGATGATCTGTCTTTTTGTTTGTTTGTTTGTTTTTTCTTTTCACTGTAGGTGGGAACTCGTATGACGAGGCAGCGACTTACATCCAGTGCCAGTTCGAAGACTTAAATAAACGAAAGGACACCAAGGAAATCTACACCCACTTCACTTGCGCCACAGACACCAAGAATGTGCAGTTTGTGTTTGATGCCGTCACCGACGTCATCATCAAGCACAACCTGAAGGAGATCGGGCTCTACTGAAGTGGAAAATGCTGTCGTACAATTAAGTAAGCGCCATATTCCCTGTAAGAAATAGTCTTATCATGGATGTAAAAACAATGTTAGTCCAAAATAAATGTGTCTGTACACCTTCACATATGGGCAAAGACACGTGTACTTTCTATAAAGTGACATGACTTTAATAGTTAACTGGCAACACAAACGGAAATTGACCTGCAAAATGAATATTTTAGATGTAAACAGTCATTAGTTTTCAGGTATTTCTTCTGGATCTACGAGATCTGGAATGAGGCAATGCGCTATACATAGTAAAATTCCTAATTTCTTTCTTTCAAACACACACATATATACATATACATATATATATATATATATATATTGTTGTGTTGGTCTCTGGCACTGTAGTCATACATATTAATGCTCATTTTTGTGTTGCTTGCAGAGCTTTTAGAAGAATTGAGACTTCTGGGGTGTCTGTCCTACAAAGAGTGAATTACAACGTTGGATTTAAGCTCCTCTCCATGATGCATGCAGAACCCGAACTGCTTTTAATTTGGGTCCTGCAACTATTGTGAACATTTTTATCTCTGTGGATTTGAAGCTGTGGAGTGTTCTGGGATAACGTAATTTTTGGATCACTGTGCAGCTTGACATATTTAAGATCTTTGCATCGCCGAGGCCGATGAATCCACCGACGTCTCAGATATGGTTTGTCTGCCACCTGCACAAGGACAAAAACAGACTTGTTTACGAGATCTATCCCAACATTTCACAGTACAGCTTCACTGTCACTTCTGTCCATCTGACTGTTGTTGCATTTTGTCTTCGCTGTATGTCTATATCAGATTTCCATTTCCTCTGATGGTATATAATAGTCCCACTTTTGGAAACCTGAACTCCCTAACTTACATACTGAACAATGTTTTATGTGGTGAGCTTTGTGTATTTTAATGTATGTGTTTGGGTCTAGATTTAGTCAAAGTCCTCAGCAGCAGCATTGATGTTCGTCTTTGTTTTTATTTTAACTAGACCATATTGTAATAAACCATTTGTTTATTTTTAAGACATTGCAAATCAATCTGTGAAGGGGTGAAGGGATCTTTTGATTTTATTGTGCTTGCTTGTCTTTTTTTAAATTTGGATTTTAAATATCACCAATAACCTTCAAACATTAGATGTAAATGAATGAATCTGTCTTTTCTGGCAATGTAAATTTAAAATACTGTGGGGGGGAGGGGGTCACTAATGTGAAGAAATATGAAAATATAAAAACATAAAAAGTGTGATCACAGTTTCTGCAGCCAGAGGCCATATTTGTGCTTTTTTTGCTCATACGGTAGGAAGTCTGCTGATGTATTCTTTAAAAGGGAACAATCTGGCTTGGACCAGTCACTTATTTACACAGAGAAATGACAGAGTTTTACATGTTTAAAGCTGAATATGTACATTTGGAACAAAAACAATAATAATAATGTTAGACCCGTGTGGGATTTACTGGTTTTCTGTATTAATTTGCCGTAAAATGTGGTCAGATCTAAGACTGTGTTGACACTAATAACCCGCTAACAACTGCAATTTCTCACATCTTTTTTGAACGTGCTCATTAAGCATTCACAGTGCTGCAGGAAACAGGAAGTGAAGCCATAGAAATCAGTAGTTTACACACTTCCAGTGGATTAAATGAGTTTGGAGGTGTAAAAAGACACGTAAACATTTTAAAACCCACTCCTTGCAAAAAGATCAGTGAAGATGTGCAATCAGGAGTAGAGCTTGGAAATGTTCAGCAATCCACCGTTGGACAAATCTTCTGTAAATTAAGACAGTTCATGGCCTCGGAGCTGGGTACCCAGCCAAGATGAGTCTGAAGGCACAACACAAAGTCCTCAATGAGGCGTCAAAGAAAAACAAACAAAAACAAGTAACAGCTAAAGACTTGAAGACGTCACTGGAACTGGCAAACACCTGTCTTGATGAGTCCAGCATTAACCAACCACTGAAGGGTCGGAGGTCAAGGTGGTTCACCTGGAGACCAATTTCAAAATCTGACCCATCAGATTTTGTGACCTGATTTGCAAATTTCAACTGTCTGACCTTTTCTTATGTTTTATTAGTCTGCATTTATTTAAATCTCATTTACAAATAGTCATCAGGAGGAGACAATTAATGATTTATATATTATATAAGTAAAAGATAATGTTATAGAGCTTTTGGTGCTATTCAGACAAAACAATTTACAATACACCAAACGTGTGCTCCTGCAGTAAACATTCGGTTGTGTCTAAGCTTGTGTATGTGGTTCTTTTCAAAATGGTCCAAGGCTCTAAGAATACATGGAAAATCATAGGAGACGACACTTTGATGGCTGATGATAAACATCGAAAGACAAAATTTGTGACCAGGTCACAAAATCTGATGGGTCTCAGAATTCACTTTCTGCTCCCTGTTGGTCATCATCCTTCATGATCTTGACCCTTTCAGGCTGATCCAGGGCAACTGTACAGTTGTACTGTACAAAAAATCTAGCCGCTGAGATGAAAACCGTTTATACCTGGTTGCAAATATGTTTATTTCTGCTTTAAAGCTGAACAATTTAACACAGTGGCAGAAGCCCGCCCCTAGTGGACAATTGATGAACTGCAACTTCCCGTACTGGTGTAATGGCTTTAGCTTTAAAAAACAAAGAAGAAAGTGAACCCCCACTTAACTAAAAGTTGAATGATATAGCTGGACAATGGTCCCCCTGAGCACTGAAGTAAATCCAGTTCAAAATAGCTTCAGAGAAACAAAATTCTCCTTTTCAAGTGATTGAATCAGAGTATCAGAGTAGAGACCCTGACCCAGCAGAGATGACCTGTTTATAGCAAACATCCTCCTAATATGTGTGAGCTAAAGCAGCTCTGTAAAAATCAAATCAAAAGTGATTGCTCGATGTCGATCCTGCCAAAAGAGGTCTGAGGTGGTATTAACTCCAAGGCTTTGCTCACTTTTTCCACCAGCGCAGGAAATATTTAATGGGTGGGTCGAACAAAAGCAAAAGTACTTACCATTATTTGTGTGTAGAGTCAGCTTATGTTTGTCTGTTAATGAAACTTAGAAGAAGATCAGGTCACATTTAGAGAAGAATTTAATGCAGAAAACCATCTAATGACAAAATGCTTTTTCTTGGCTTTTATTAAAATCACTGAATGACGGCACAAAACTCTCAAAACATGATTCTGCTAACAGGTAATGCTAATCAGGCGTCACCCACAGGGAGGAGGTATTCAGGCAGAGTCTTGCACGTATGGTTCAGGGAAGGACACTCATATTTTTAGATTTCAGTGACACATCTGGAGGCCTGAGCAGAGGACCAGTGTGTTCCAGCTGCTGTCCAGCACCCTGCCAGTGGTATCATTACACAATAAATTCAAACTGTTATAAGTCAATATGACAGCACAAGGAGACACCCGAAACACTTTTAAAAAGGGTACAGACTAAATAATTTGGTTTTGTGACATTTGTTGTCATTATGGAAATACATGATTTTGAAGATGATCCTAATATGTTAATAACTGTTTGAAACATGTGGACTTTTATTGCTTCAGCAGGACACTTCCATACCTACCTGCAGAGGTAATCCTGCATTATCTTCAATTTTGCAAATGTTTAAAGTTTGCATAGACTATTTTAATTTTTAAAAAGTTGGGTTTTGTCAGAAAGTTATTTTACATTCAGGGATTATTTAACACATTTAGCTCTGTTTTACCCAAAGACTGTAACATACTTCAACCAGAAGAATAAAATTCCTCGTTTCGACTCTGCACCTGATTTTTTTTTTTTCTTAGTTGCTCTCAAGTCAAAGTTAATCCTTTCCTGCACAATCTTACAGCAAATCTTAGCCTACTGATTAATTGCTGTTGTAATTTGTTATGCTTCCTCAATAATGAACTGCCATACACCACCACTTCCCCTCCAAACAGACGCAGAAATTACGTAACGGGGGCATTTCCTCGCTAAGCTGCAGCTTGAGGCTGACTTCACAGCCTCTTTTCCCTAATTTAACATCCACTGTTCAGTGGGCGGCGGTGTGATTCTGCAGCGAAAAACACAGACACACAGGTAAATTAATGCATTTTTTATTTCATGCCTCTACATTTCATAAGAAAGAACAAACAGCAGTTTTCAGTCTCCTTTCATAAGAAAGCATCAACTCTCCAGGGGTTCCCTCTCTCGCATATTTCCTTTATAATTCATCTTTCAAAATACAATAAATTTCCTACTCTTATGTACAAAGTTTCTCAACTATACTTGACGTTGCGAAATTTATTCATCACATTAAAATGTTAAAGTGAATTGAATACATTAACGCTATTTAGATTAGATACGTGTACAATTTGGTTTGTAATCTGGATATACTGCAAGCACTGGGTATATCTGAGATTCTTGATCAGCAACTTTACCAGTTTAATTTATCAAGACCACAGAGACTACTGTACTCAAAAAAAGAAAAAAAAAAAAAAAAAAGGTTGCAATGTCTCTATTCAGAATGTTTATACTTTCCCCAGATCACTTCGGTAACTTTTCAGAGCTTGGCTTAAGAAGGAAATATAACTGACAACACAGTAGTCAAAAGGATGCACTGAGGATCGAAGGAGCAGCTACTTCATCTTGATACCTTCAAACCTTCGGGTGAGAGACAAATACTGTATCTTGTAGAGAGGTGTAACTCCACATTGTTGATGTGAGGACTTTATTGTTGTTTCAGCCCAGCGGGACATGCAGGGTTTTGCGGGGATGTACTGTCGGAGATGTGGAAGAGCGCGGAAAGGAACCGGGACTTGGCATGGAGGAGATGGCATGAACACAACAGTCTGAGGATCCTCTGTGCTCCATCAGTACACTTCTTAGTCAATGCCACTATGTAAGGGGTTGAGGTTGGAAAGGAGGTTCTGCAAAGTGGAGAAGGTGACACGTGAGTGAAACATGAAAAAACCCTCAGAAATCACACGTGAGGCTGAAAGTTTTTTCTAAACGAAAAGTGAAGCTGTTTTGCATGTTTTCGGAGTAACTTAGTTTATCTGTCATTTTTCATTCTTCCTGTTATCTTTGTCATCCTCCTTTGGCAGTCCCAAAGGAACAAAACTGTGTAAACTTGAATTTGTATTCGCTCTTGTTATGGCCAAGAAATGCTGTTGCCTGGCAACAGCATTTCTTGGCCAGAAATGAGATGCTGTGGGAGAGTTAAATTGAATTGGTGGGGGGGGGTCTGCTTCATCTGGGCCCTATTACTCCGTATCAACACAGTCCCTGGAAGTGAAATGATGTGGTGTGGCCACCGCGTACCTCTCTTCGCTCTGGAGCCG
The DNA here is from genome assembly GCA_028564865.1 of Zenarchopterus dispar. NCBI lineage: Eukaryota > Metazoa > Chordata > Actinopteri > Beloniformes > Zenarchopteridae > Zenarchopterus > Zenarchopterus dispar. Next base: position 6,141,381 of record JAOWBL010000022.1, on the reverse strand, counting down.
CTTAGAAAAGACCGCAATCCTTAAGGTTTTCTTTGATGATGATGTCTGTCACGGCGTTGAACACAATCTCGACGTTCTTTGTGTCTGTGGCACAAGTCAGGTGGGAGTAGATTTCTTTCTGGCCCTTCTTCATGTTCAGGTCCAAAAACTGCGTCTTGATGTAGTTGCTGGCGTCGTCATACGTGTTGGGGCCTGAAAGAAATCGAGCAGGTGAAGGAAGGAACCACGTGATATCTACTCTCAAGATCTGAGTCATTTATTCTCAGACTGTAGTTTTCTCGGGTTGTTTTTGGTTCCCGGGTAAATATCAGTCGTGACCTCTTCTCACCATCATAGTCTGGGAAACAGATACTCAGGTGAACTTTCTTGATCTTCTCTTCAAAGAGGTCCTTTTTGTTGAGGAAAAGCACGATGGAGGTCAGTGCGAAGAATCTGTGGTTGCAGATACTGTTGAATAGATGGAGAGACTCGTGCATGCGGTTCTGAAAAAGTCCGAGATGGACACACAGTTACACGTTACCGAGTGGTATTTTTGATTGTTTCTGGATCACGTTGCGGGGTTTCCCAACTCACCACTTCGTCATCCTCTACGAGCACCATGTCGTATGCGCTGAGGGCTCCGCAGAAGATGATGCAGGTCACGCCCTCGAAACAGTGGATCCACTTCTTCCTCTCTGACCTCTGACCCCCCACATCAAACATCCTGCTCGGCCCAGAAAGACGAGGACAAGCTCAGCAGGTGTCTGGATACCTCAGTTCTCCAATATTCATCATTTCCCCCCGCGACTCACCTGAAGTGCAACTCTTTGCAGGAGAACTGTTCTTCAATGATACCGGTTGTTTTGACTCGAGATCGCAGCACGTCCTGCTCAGTGGGGAGGTAGTCTGGCTTGCAGATTCTGTCCATTTCACCCAGGTAGCTGAAGATGTCAGAACAGCAGGAAAATGCAATCAGGCCTCACAAGTGAAGTTTCTAGCTGTGAACTGGGAGTCAGCTCCCTCTATTTTTTTATTTTTTTATTTATTTTCATGTAAACCTGGTACTTTAAAGCGGAGGACAAGGACTCACTAGCCAGCGGAGTCGTTGAGTTGGTACTCAGCAGCTCTCTCAAAGGCAGCCTCGACGCCAGAGTCTTTCCAAAGCTTCTGGATGACTTCAGCCAGCTCAGGGGGCATCGTGCCTTCTTCAATGGAGTCCGACAAGTTCTGCAGCTTCTGTGCATCCTCCTGTGGTTTCACGCACACACAATACAGATCCATCAGCACCTCCATAATAACTATTTATGGTAGAGTTCTGGGTCAGAACTTGAGAATGAACTCAACACGACAGGAGTTCATCCTTCAAGTGCAACATGAGACCTGTCCAGAGGGCGAGCCGAAATCGATGCCGAGCATCTCCATGCCTCTGATGATAGCCAGAGCAGACTGAAGGATGTTGCCATAGATGATTGCTCTGAACTCCATTTGTTCCTCTTTTGTGTAACCACCTTGATGAAGAATCCTGCAGGGAAGTGGGAAAATGGAGGAAAAATATGTTTATTTCCAAAAAAGAAAGCTTTGTAAAACCTTTCTACACTGATCGAGGGTGTTAGTGTTCAAGATTCATATTTTAATATGATAATATTTTAATAGGCTGCATCCTATGAGTTACAGATGACTTAAGTAAAATTCAACACAATCTATGGATCCAGTTTGATCGTTCCTGTGGATCCGGTGTACAGTAGATCCTGAGCTCACAGTACCACCTTGTGGCCTCTTTCTGATCCCGCTTCTTACTGCCAGAGTTGAAGTGACCGTACAAATCAAAAGCTCACAATTTAGCTGATGTTAACCTAACTGTTAAGATTGTAACGACAGCCTCCACCAGGGATTTTAATACTTACTTCATTTGTTTTACAATGGTACTTTTCCCCGACTCACCAGCACCTGGAAGAAAAGACAAAGGTCAGTAATAACACGCCTGCGCTTTTCTCCTCAACATGTCACTGAGCACACACATGCTTCAAACAGTCAGACTGATGATCCAGACACTTTAACGGTGCAGGAAAATACATAAGGATGTTTTTTGTTTGTTTGTTTTTTGTTTAGATTCTACATATTAATGTGGACAAAATGACATGTTCGACTTCATCCCAGTCAGTCGGCCTGATCTGATTGTTTAAGCACTTTGATAGTTGCCCAGAAACTTTCATATAAGGTTATTTATGAGTAATATGCGGTACATGCAAGAGAACATTTGCGTTGCAAAGAAACACGGCATGAGACAATGAGACAAAGCAAACACATTCAACATAAATGATGCATTTACTCATATAACAGCAAGGAAAAAAACAGCACAAGATTAAAAGCTAAATAAGTCAGAAATGCATGTGTATCTGTGGATTTCAATGTGCTCACTAATAGGTTTGTCTGATCTGTGAAATTGTGGCGATAATAAAGTTTTCTGAAGTAAAATTGTTCTCTGTTTCAAGTGCAGTCTTGTGGAGCTTTAACCGAGGACCCTAAAGAGCTGCTACCTGCAGCAGCATAATCTCCTTACAGAACAACAAAAAAAAGCTGAACTTTTATCTCTCTCAGCTATAAATATACCTGATTGGGTTTTCCTTTATTTCTTGTGGCAGAACATCTTGAAGCATAGGGCTTAATTATTCATGGCAACATGGTATTCAGGACATTCATGTTTCCATGAAGTCTCAGTTTAAAAACACTTGTATCTACAGTCTGCACAGAAACATGTTTGAATGATACGACCCTCGCTCATGCACGCGTAACCTTGAATGAGTGCATAAATTTTAACAGTAGACGTGGATGTGCTGGCTGGAGAAATGTTTCCAGGCAGATCAAGACCTCTGCAGTAACTCAGGGGGTAAGTTGGGTCAGAAGGAGTTAATCACGTCACAGAGCAGTCAAAGCTGACCGCCTTGTTCTCGCTGAGGACGCATTAAGCCCCAGCCGCAAACCGTCTGCTGAGCCTTTAAAGACTTCATCCAACCCTCCTAAGGAGATCTATCTGGTTCTCCACTGGGATAAGAAATCTGAACACTGAAGGAAAACAGATATGCATATGTTGATACAGTGGAGAATATTACAGATGCATGTTTTTAAAATGAGCCACCAGGAGCTTGTTCCAAAAGAGATAACTTTTCTTAAATTAGCAAAAAAAGTTTTTTTTTTTTTTTTTTTTTTGGGGGGGGGTGATTTTTTAATGGTTTATTTTTTATAACCCTTTCAGTTGAACACTTTTGAGACTCCTTTTAAATTACCACACTTTGGCCCTCTTTTATGTGTTTTCTTAATTGAGATGTGTGCAAAATTAGTCTTTATTTATTGTCTTAACATTCAAGGAGATCTAAAACGTTAGTACAGGATGTTTCAGAGGTTTAAACAACTGCACTGAAAGGATGCTCCGACTTTAGCTGAATTTTGAGGCCTCTGCCCTGAGACACCACAAGGTGGCGCTGATCTTCACCATCAGCACTATTTTATCCAGGATACTGGAAGCTGCAGGAGAAGCAGCTCCTCTGAAAATCTATTGGATATTCTTTGAGTAGTGATTTGGCCTCAGAAGGAAAAAAAAAAAAAACAGTATTGTGTGACTAGGTCCATAACCGTATTTAAGAGATAAAATGATCAGTGGAGTTAACTGGACATCTTCAGATCAACAATTCATCGACTACTTGACACTCTTCACCATTGTGAAAGCAGCATTGTTTTATTATTAAGATTAGCTTCTTCTTCTTTTTTTTTTTCATTATGTGTGAACTGCTGGTTAACAAAGACCTCAGTGGATCTGCACTAAACCAGTTAGCTAATCGGATAAACATATCACCGCTGGGCTGTGATTCATTTAGACTAAAGGCAGTGATCTTTTAAGAACCAACGTCCTTCCATCAGAACTGAAAAGTCAGCAACTATTGGGCAATTACTTGTTTTAACCATATTTCATGACGCATCACTACGGTAAAAGCAACTTCTGTCTGCACAAACCCAAACTGTGTACTGTTTATATTGTTTATAAGTACTAAGCATGAAAACTTATTAAAGTTCAGTTTTAAAAAAATTTTCTTATACATAAATCTGTTCAGATCTGTGGATTTAAATTTATCACCGCCAAATGAAACCCCACCCTCGCCTTCTCAGTAAAGGATAATCCTAAATAGTCCTGATATCTCTCTAATTAACTAATGCAGGGTTTTATCTAAAAACAGTCCGTTGACAACGCCTTTAAATTCAGCGGATTTATATTTTTAATCTTACATCTTCGTAAGTTGTGAACAGACGTACGGAGCGCTTTAATGTCACCTCAGGTGGATCAGAGCCAAGATGTGTGACTAAACAGAAAACACGTCAGTCAAGTCATCGGCGTAAATTCATTTCTTTAAGATTCTTTAATTGTACCATGTTAATGATTAAATATCATTTAAGATGTCTTTTATTCTCAAATTTAGTGCTAGTGGTCACACCTGTTTTATGTTTCCTGATCTTCTCTGCATCCTCCACAGATTATGCTTTAAGTCAGAATAACTTACACAAAAGTTAAACATTAGTTGGTATTTGGTTTTTTGAAACTAAAAACTATCATTTTGAATATTTTTCATTACCTGCAGCCAAAAAAAAAAAAAAAAAAAGGAAAAAAGGAAGACTTGGCACAGCAAAACTACTCACAAGAACACTTACCAAGCAGTAACAACTTGACTGTTTTAGACTCCTTATCTGCATCTTCCTGGAGTTGTTTTTCCAACTCCTTGGACTTTTTGTCCTCAGCACTGGCTCCTGCACCCATGATTTCTTCCTCAGCAAACTCAAGGTCCTCGAGTATGGAAATTTTGACGGTTCTGTGTGAGCACCTGCAGAGAATCAAAGCACAGCACTAATCGTGCTGAAAGGCGATTTCTGAGCGGAAAGGGATTGGGAGGGAGGTGCCTGAGCCTTCCTGACAGGTTTTGATTAGAAGGGGTGCCCTCAGAGATCAAATGAATTCAACAGTTCTCACCAGCAGATATCCATCCTTTAATTCCTTAAACCCTGACTTAGGAGGGGCCTCTTCCTGATTGGCCAGGCAATCCATTTAGCCTAATGAGGGCAGTAGTGAATGATGTAAAGAAAGGAGAACACTCTCACATACTTAGGCGCAGTGAAAGCCATCGATAATGGGAGTTGTTTCAGTCTTGAACAAGTGGACGTCACTTGGTGTGGACATGCATGTCCACGCAGTGTACAGGCTCATGATATGACGGCACATGATGAAGTACATGCTTTCAACCATTTCCTGTCGGCTCAGAGCTGCAGAATGTCTTTAAATTGTTCTTTAGATCCCAGAAGGATCAAAATATTGTTTATTAAGATAAATGTGCTTATTTTTAATTTTTATTTTTGGAGTCATTGTGCAAGTGCCACTGAAGCTCCTGCCTGTTGGACTCCTGACTTCAGTGTCTGTCACATGGACGAAGCAGGAGGGACGCATTAAGGTCTTATAAACTTCTTACAGTTAAGACGTTTAAGTCCCAGGTGGTGCGGTATCTGCTAAATAAAGCAACTGTCACTGCACTGTGCTGTTTGGTGGGGGTCTCAGCATTAAAATGACCTCAGTGCGTGTCTCACATTACATAATCTGCATTAGTTTGAGAAGGATCTCCCAACCTTTATGTAGACATTTTGAGGAGGAGATGAGGTTTTGAGGACAGTGCATGTGTGTTTTTTTTTTTTTTGTTTTTTTTTTTGTAGCAGTGGAGTAAACGCCTTGTAGCGGTAAAAGGTAGAGGTGTTTTGAAGTATGCAAGGTCGGCCCGGCAGCGTAGTAAAGTAAAGGCCGTAGACTGAAGGGAGTCTGACCCAGAAATAAAGATCAGGAGAGGTTCACCAGTCTGTGGAATACATTTTGACTCCCATTTTAATACTCTAAGTATTGTGTTTCTCTGTGTGAAATTGCAAAATATTCATAATCAGCAGTGCATAATGATGTTAAAAAAAACTGAGACATTCTGAAGGAACCGCTGTATGTTTGGTACTTGGTCCAAAAAAAAAAAAAAAAAGGAACATGAATGTCTTTGATCTTCAGCATTAAAAATGGACAGTTTTCTGAAGGAAATCCCTTAATGGTACAAGAAACATCTCTGAAAAACGCTGTCAGTGAATGCAGATTAATGCAAGATCCACAAATGCATGTTAAACGCAGCTCAATGGTGACGTTTTACAACATTTTACCAAAAAAAAAAAGAAAAGTTTAATATCCTAAAACCTGTGATGTCCACATATGTGGATGGGTTGCCTATACCAGCAATTCTCAACTGGTGGGTTGGGACCCATTTTCAGCACATCAGAGGCCTTTCTCTCAGGTAAAGGTAAAACTACCTCTCAGTTGTTGCACTTTTCTTTTTTATGTTCACGTTTATTCATTAAATCTCTGTTAAAACTGTCCAGTCTGAGGTTTAACTGCACCATCTTTTCATTCAGTGAATATCAGAACTTGAAAACTTTCCATAATTTGGGTTACTGCCTGTCATGGAGGGGAATTGGTGGGAAAAGGCGAATGTGAAGTAAAAAAGAAGAAAAGAAAGAAAGAAAGAAAGAAAAAAAACTGGCCTTAGTAACTAGTCCTAAACTGTGCCGAGCTCCCCAGGTGCCTTCCTTGCTGAGTATCTCTTAGTAACAGAGCCCAGTACCCCACAGTCCAAGCCAGGGGTGGAGTCCTCAGTGGAGGTGTGAGTCCTTGCTGATTGTCCAGGTTCTCATTGTCTCTAAGCTGGATGATGGATCCCTTGTATTGGACCTAGAGCTAACCACACTAGCGGTATTCAGACTGGCTTCCTACCAAATCTCTTGTCACAGCTCATGTCTACGAAGAGATGGATGGAGCATAACACCACCCTGTCTGTTCAAGTCCACATGATCTGTGGAGGTCCTTCACCGGGAAGGATCCTGGCCTCCGCTGTCCAAGTTGTCCTTCTACAGGTGTCTCCAGCTTCAGGTTCTTCCCCAAAGTGGTCTTGCCTCTTTGCTTGCCTGCCTGGTCACAAGTTTCCTCATCAGCTAGCACTTTTTTTTTTTTTGGTCACTTTCCAGGAGTTTCTTACCAGTCTTGTCGTCACACCTTCTGTGTGGTAGGACCCCACCTGAGGGCACGTTCTCCACAGCTCAGCTTGGATGTGTGAACATTCAGTTTATAAGTTAGTTCACAACACCACAAAGCCTTTATACAAACAGCTCATATTATTAAAATCCCATGTAGATGTTAGCTTTCATTAAAATGTTGGCAGATCTTTGTGTTTGTCTTCAGGAGTTCATCAGATGTGGACACTCATCAGGCTTCAGCGTCAGAGCTGCACCCAGCATCTGCTGGACAGGACAGGTATCTTCATCACCCAATAAACTAGACGTGAATAATTGGATTTCTGGTTTTAGTCAACTTTGTATTCTATTTGCACAAATAATCTGCCTTCTCTTCGGGGGTTATTGTAGGTGGAGCAGGTTGAGCAGAACTTGGATCCTTCATCCAGTTTGAGATCCAGTTTAGTGACGTCAAGATCAAATAGGCTCAGCAGTCAGATAGAGGATTGACAGAGTGGAGATTGTGTAAGAGCAAAAGTGGAGTATATGAAAATAAGTAAGAAGAAACACTCCTTCAGCTTTTCTATGAATCTTTGAGACCCTGAAGTCCTGAGTGCTGCACCGGTGCCACTACGCTCTCATCATGTAGCACCAACTCCGGTGCTTTCACTCTAATTCCCTGAACGTTTCAAAGGAGGCTAATCATTGTAACATATAAAGGTAATGTTGGCCAAACCCATTAGGCTGTGGGTGGTGTAGACCCACGCGGCGCTCAGCCCCTGTGTCTCTGATCTGTTGACAAGATTACTCGCAGAGCCTGAGATCAACTCGAGTGACAGGGATGTTACATCATGGTGCATAAAGGATGAGGAAAATACAGCTTTACCTCGCATCAATTTGTCCAAGCAGGTCAGGATGGAGGATTACCGATGCTTTGTCAACAACATAATTGTTGCAGGTCTTTTTTTTTTTTTTTTTGTTCTAACTTAAGGTGTATTGTAACACCGTAAGTCACCGTAAGACGGCGTATTGTAATCAAGACACTCTGAACAAGCACATAAGCCACCCTGGTTGAAAGATACCTAATCTACCTTTGATGGTTACAGAAAAGGATGAAATCCTCCGAAAGACCCAGAACAGCAGACTCAAACTCACTAATGTAGGCTCGGTCAGCACGATTTTAAAAAATATGGGATATTCTGTAAAACATGATTAAAAAAGAAGCAATCACTGGCAAATCTCAGAAACCCATATTTTATTCACAAGAGACAACAGAAAACACATTAAAATTTAAACTACGGAAATGTTGCATCTTTAAAAAAAAGAAAAGGGTGATTTTGAATTTCAAGGCAATATGTCTTAAAAAGGTTAGGACCGATATTTTTACCGTGTACCACCATCTCCTCTTTTAACAACAGTCCATTGACGTTTAAAACCGAGGAGACCATTTGCTGAACTTTTTCCAGAGAATTGTTCTCCAATTCTTGTTTGCTATAGTATTTGAGATATATATATATATATATATATATATATATATATGAGCTATATTATATTATTTTCTTATATATTTATTATTTTATATATTATATTCCTTGAGCTATAATATATATTGCTATAGCATCAGTTCTCCATCCTTGATGTTGATTTTTTTTTTGTTGTTGTTGTTTGTGGGCATTTTATCATGTGCCAGATGTTTAACTGGTGAAAGATCTGGACTGCCGGCTGCCCCGTTCAGTACCCGGTCTCTTCTACTATGAAAATATGGTTTTGTGATCAACATGGAGGGTAGTATTGTTGAAAAATGTGATTCCCTGAAAAAAACAAAACAAAACAAAACAGAACAAACAGTGGCTCCAAGGGGAGCATTTGTTGCTGTAAAACCCTTCAGTGCATTTCAGGACTGATGTTTCCTTTCCAGGTGTGCACGCTGCAGATCTATAGTCATTAATGTTCAACGTGTAGAAAATATCCATGTGGCACTACAAAAATCCAACTGACAACTGCCTGTAAACAACAAAAGAGACAAACAGTTGCTGAATTCAGTCACATCCCATCACTTTGTTTGGGGTAAATGAGGTTGGAGGTTATATATATATATATATATATATATATATATATATATATATATATATATATATATATATATACATAAACACTATTACATATAAACAGTATTATCACAAAAACGCCTCATCCGGTGATCTGAAGTTAAATGTTTTACTCATGCATTTATTTATGCGGGCTGTATTTCCACATACCACCTAGTTAAATTTGTGTCTACATCCAGATGATGTGTTGGAGACAACGTTTCAGCTGATATCCTGTCAGTAGCACACGTCTGTGCGGCTTCTGTCAAGGTAGGTTAGAAGGAGGCAGTGTGTCCAAGGTCAGCCTACATTTTCCTGGAACAGAGAAAGGATTAACAGGCAGGTCAACTTTGGAGCAAAAGTCATGGCACACAGTCAGATTGTGGACCTGAAAGGAGTTTACTTGTGGATATTCTGCCGCAGACATCTGGTTCCTGTTCAGACGTGGATATTGTTTTTACAGTCAAATGCTGCTTTTTTTTAAAACCATTTTGTCTTTAGCCCTTCAGCAGTGAGCAGCCTGAGAGCACCTGGTCTGTTTACTCGCACATCACGTCAATCTGCTCAGAGGATGAGCACAAAAAAACTACTTAAAAAGAAAGAAAGATCTCCTGCAAAATACCACAATTTGCACGTCCTCCTGTCTCACGACTTTCTTTATTTTTATTAGATAAGTACAAGTTGTTGATAGTCTGGAATTAATTATATTTGATACAAAGGATTGTGATATGTGAACAGTTTGGAATTGTCTGATTTTTTTTTTTGCATAAATTTTTCATAAAATGTGATATGATCTTACTCTAAGTAACAATAACTGAGCAAAAAAAATGTGCAAATGCTCATATCGTACTCATTATTATAATTTATTGTGTCTTTATCATACACACTCATCGAACAGCTACATTACATGGTGGGAAAATAAGCGAACCTGTGGACTAATTAGGTCAATCCAATTGCGGTCAATAGTTTTCACACCTGAAGTTTAGTCATCCATCAATCTGCAATAAGATCAGTAATCTCCAACTGAAAACAGTTTAGTACTGTGGCTTCTCTTCCAAGAAGTAAGGGCTCAGCTAAGATGACGCCAAAGGCACGAGACAGAATCCCCAGTGAGTTAAAGAAGAACCAACAAGTACCTGAAGACTCGAAGACGACACTGGAGCTGCCAAAAAAAATCTCAGTTCATGAATCTACCAGACAGAAGTAACCATGAAAGAAGCAGCTGCTTTAAGTTTACCGAAGAGCAACTTGTGAGCTCGCAGTGCTGCCGGGAAAATGTTTTGTGGGCTGATAAAAAACAAACGTGGAATAGTTTGAGAAGAATACTCAGCCAAAAAAGAGCACAGCTTACCAAAACCAAAACATCATCACCATGCTGAAGTACGGTGGAAGGAGCATCGTGATTTGGAGTTTCTTTGGCGCCTCCGACCCCGGGCCACAGGCAACCCTACAAGCTGCTCAGTTAGGTCACCTTCCTGCACGATACTAACTCCATAAAAAGGTCAACATCCTTCAGAAACGAGCTCACCTTGACTTTAATCCAACTCTTTAGATTCATCCACCTTGAAAAGTTTTACCAGGAAGAAAACTGAGCATATTTTCCCAACTCGAGGTCTAGTGCTGGTGTAAGTATAAATGACCAGATGAACGGCAAAATCCAGGGAACTAATAATGTTTCAAACCTTTAATATTCCAGTTACTTTTATTGTGCACAGTGAGCGCCTTCATTCAGTCGTGTCTTCTTTTCGCCACTTGAGGGCGCTAGCTGCAAACCTCTGCAGTGCTTCCACTCAGCTTCTGATTTGTGCTCACTGGTTTACTTACAGGCTTTAAGCATTTTAAAGTCAAGATCTGAGTGTTTTATTTGTTTGTTTGTTTGTTCTGGTTGTTTTTTTTGTTCAGAAAAAACTGGAATGTGTCTTATGTAAGTTCTCTATTCTTTTCAAACAACAGCATTTTCTCCACGTTACGTAATATGTTTGAACAGAATGTGACTTGACAAATGCATTTACACCTTACTTTTTAAAAAAAGGCAGGGGGAAGGAGGGGTGCAAGCACGTTGGACAAATACTTGCCCCCTCTGTGAGAAACGTGGCCCCTGGAGGGCCATTTATTCAGAAAATTAGACTTCTAAATCCACCACTGTGCTCTGTATTCAGAAAACCATTTTACAATAAAAACACCACAACCCTTTTAGAGAATAAACAGGTTCACTGCATTTATGATAGCCTGCCTGCAATGATGTGCATTTAATCATCTTGCATTTAAATTCTTCAAAATAATAAAGTGTCTAGAACCTTAAGTCTAAAAAAGTTATTTAAAAAAAAGAGAAAAAAATCCTGCATTATTCACTATGAGTACAAGATACTCTATGTTTACATTTATGCCTTATCAACTTTCTTATTTGTCAAAAAGCAAAGAATGTTAGTATCTGACGTTTCCTTAGGTATGCAGTTTTGACTCAAAGTGGCTGCAGCTGCATAACTGGTTCATAAATGTCAAAAGTAGGTTCGATTCCTCCCACATGTCCAATATCTGAGGTACATTTTTAAAAATAAACCCATTCCAGATGCAGTTGTAATTATTAGTTGATACAACATCAGTATCCATGAAGGTTGTTTGAGAAGTAAAGATGGACAGAGGATGTCCAGTTTGTCAACAAATGTGTGACTAAATGATTGAAATATTTTAAAAAATAATGTTAAACATAATGAGGTAGCTGTGCTTAGTATCAATATTTTATCAAATCAGGAGTGAGTTCAGTATTTAAAGGGGAAAAAAGCACAAATCTAAGCTGGACATTTGTGGTGGTAAAGTCAGCAGTCTCGTTCGTTGCAACCATCACTCATCAGCAGTTAATGACTTTGGGAAATCTTTGTAATGCTGTATATTATAGCGTTACATTGACAAATGCCCCTTAAAACTCGACTGTGTAAGAAAGTAAGACGTATGTTAACCAGAGGCGTCTCACCACATGATGTTTTTACGAGGTGTCTCTGCTCACTTAAAGTCTTCTCTTCATGTCTATGATCTTGAGCCCGGATAGATTATGTTTTTCCTTTTACAAGAATTAATTTTTACTTTTCTGCAGGCTGCTGCTGTCCTCTCTGATCATAGTGTTTCATAGGCAGCGGTCCCAATAATCAAATTAAGAGAGTAAATTTGGTGATGAAGTTTCACACCAGAGTGGTGACTCGGTGTGAAGGCTTTTTTTGTTTTTTGTTTTTTTGTACTCTGACAACAATTAGAGCTGAAATGAAAAATCAATAAAATCATTAGTGGGCTGACATTAATTATTCCTAATGAATTTATCTTTTTCGTCCAAAAAAAACAATTTGTGTGCAATGTGCAGGAATCTAAATCGAGTTAGGTCTGCAGTACAACTTATAAAACAATGTTAATTTCAACTCTTTTTTTAAAAAATCTCAGTATGATTAATTTAATCTCCTTAACTGTTGCCATCGCCACCTTTTTCCACCAAATTTTGCCCTTTAAATCAACTTTTCTTGATTTACTTTAGATGTTACACGTCGCTGTCTTAACATGTGCTAAGGTCAGAATCAGTCGTAACCCTCCGCTGGGGAGTTTGCATGTTTGTGACTGGTCAAAAGCGTGCACGCTCGTCTTGTTGTGTTAATCTTGTGGTGTCCAGGAAGTACTTTATGTCATCTGGGAAAGATCATAACTCACAAGAAAAAATACTGCGAGGCAAATATAGAGAAGAACGCTGACGGATGATTTCAAGGCACAAAAGTAGCGACACACCCACCGCCGTGCTTTATCGTGAGTTTGATGTCTCTCAGTGTGGAGTTGGCATGTTTCCTTCATCTAGATCCTCGGTCTTAGAGAAAGTTTTCATGAAGAGACTGGGTATGGCTGGTCAGGCAGATGTTGGTGTTTTCTCCAGGTAATCCAACCTCTTCACCTGCAGTAGGAGTGTGAGCATCTATGGTTGTTCGTCTCATTTGCTCCTGTCCAGGTCGTACCGTCTATTTCCTAATTGCTGGATCTTTATTTATTTATTTATTTATATATTTGTTTGTTTGTTTGTTTTTGGACACTTGAACTTCAGCAAAGATTTGAACGGGTTATTGAGGTTTTTTTTACGTTTGGCTTACTGTTATTTATCCTTCTTTATCACTTTTTTCTCTTGATGTGCCCTTTGAAGGACAAATATTGCAATAGAAAGTACCCACAGCCAGTTTGGTTTTTATTGTTGAACGAACACAAAAGTGTTTAGAAATACATTTTGAGCCTTTCCCAGCTTTGTGTAGAACTATGTATCTTCCAATTCATAGCTGGAAGATACAGAGCCTTCATTTCCGAGCATCTCTGTAAGCGACAATCACTGAAGCAACCGTCTCCAAGAAGCTCCCTCCTTGCTTTTTATAAGTACTCAATGCCAACTCAAAAAAAATCAGGGAAAAGCATCTTTATGCAAGGATGTGGTGACAAATGTAGAGTATTGAAATCATTATGTAATGAGATATATGAAGATATTACATCTGTGAGGGACTGAGTTGCAGTAATGCAATCGTTCTATCATTTATCTGCATTTTCTTTTTTGTTAAGCTAAATGTTTCATGCAGTTGACCAATTCGACTATATACTCTGAAATGAAATTAGACTTAAATTGCAATAGTCAGCCTTACAATAAATCCACGGATTTGTAGTCTGTCTCACTCTGGGACAGGATGTTCCTAATTTTAAGAATGCAGTAATATTTCTCATTTGTAAATCATGTAAAAAATAAAATAAAATGAAAAAAAAAAAGTAGCCTTAAAAGGAAAATAAATGTATTAATGTAAGGAATCATTGTGGTCAGTTTTAATACATCTTAATTAATTAATTATTAATGATTATAATTAAAGATTTGACTTCGTTTTCCTTTACTATCTCTGTTAATTCTCGTAATCCAGATTAACTTCCATCATACCATAAATGTAACGCATGCACTTAAATCACTGTAGCGGACTGATCAGAAAACGGTGTTGTCACGAATTTTTGTCGAACTTATGTCAAAACTACAACTTTTTCTCCACACCAGTTGGGTGTCCATATGGATTTGTAGTTGTCATGGCAACAGCAGAACTGCACGCTGCTGCTGCTGCGTGCTTTGTATTCTCTGTGCTCCGTGTGTGTAAATGTGTATTTTTGCACACAGCAGGGGGGGGGGGAGCGA
>JAOWBL010000022.1:6105391-6126150 GCA_028564865.1 Zenarchopterus dispar | reverse complement strand
CACCCCCACCCCCACCACCTCCCCCAGCCTCCATCAGTGCTGCAGCTCGGGCACAAGAGTCCTTTCAGAGGAGGCGGGGTCTGTTTCGCTGCAGAGGGGATGCTCACGCAGGACCAATCACTTTGGAAATGCCTGTTCACAGGCACGTAGCATACACTCACAAGCACGTTCACGCTGACTGCAGTCTGACTCCCTCAAGCCTCCAGCAGCAGCAGCTCTACATTTCTCCTCCCCTCTCCTGTTTGTCCTCGACCATCTCTCTTTCCCTTCCTTGCTCCCCTCCTCTCTTGTCGTGGAGCTCTTCAACCCTCCGTCCTCCACAGCTCTGACTCATTCAGCTTTCCTTCCCTCGTCCGAGCAGAGCTGAACCGCGCGACCCGGAGACATGTCCTCCAACGCGCCCTCTGGGACCACGGCCGGGGGCACCGGGGCCAAAAGCCAGCCACTCTCACCCTACAAGAAGAGGGGCAGCCTGCAGTACACAGCCAGCACAGGTGGGTGGAGGGAGTCTGGGGATGGAGAGGGAGGACAGGGAAACCGCATGAATCTCACATGAACTGAACCTAAGCATGTTTAGCTCAAGGATGTACACTTCCATGTACAGTGTGTGGTTTTTTTAAAATTATTTCAGTGGATTTATAACAAAAAGTGTTTAGGTGCATAACTTTTTCTCTTGCCGCAGTTAGCAAAATGCAAACCTGTTGATTGTCGAGATGCAACAGAGGATGCTCTCTGCAGAGGATTTGCAAAATTGTATCTTGCAATGTCTTGGCACTGTGTCTGCCTCCTTTAATCCCTTTATCCATCTTATTTTTTTAAAACGAGTTATTTTTCCAGTACGATCAACATTTTAACTTTGTGCAGTTGGTTTTATCGGGTGAACGCAGTTTCCTTGTAGTGGTCTTTAAAGTAAAGTGGCCTGTGTGCGACTCAGCGATCCTTTAGCCTGTGACGCCCTTACAAACAACATTACATCCAGAAAGAATTCAACTTTTTCCTCTTATCTTATGAAGTATTTTTCCATGAAATCAGCAGTACGTTACCTATAAAACTGTGATCACACTGTTTTCCCCTCAGCCCGAGAGAAACATGTGGCGTGAAGAGAACGTGTACGTCGGTACCTCAGGACTTGATCCCCCACTGAAAGGGAGGATTAGCCTCCACTCAGATGTATGCACGTGTTGGTCAGCCTTTCATCCAAACTACAAAGAGTCGGTGTCATCTCCTAGTCCAGCAGCTTTTTCTCTGAAATGCAAAACCTGTTTAGTTTTATTATGTTTTCAGTAATATCATGCAGATCCGGTGTTCTGACACTGATGTCCTCGCATCTCTTTCTCATCTAGCCCCACATTCAGGTTGTGAGGGCAGCAAATTGGAAATATTGTGAGATAACTTCTCCACCACTGCTGTTTTACTTTGATGTTAATATCCAAGAGAGGGAAATTGGTTAAGTACATCTGGCCTCTCCGTACTGACAGATTTGTTAAATATTTGAACTGCATAATTCATGAGCAATATTTTCTTTTTTAAAAAAAAAAAAGAAAAAAGAAAGCTGCATCTTTATGGAGCTCCCCTACATAGGTCAGATCATCGGTGGGGACAAACGGTGACATGGTGTGAAGTTACAGCGATCTCCAGGGTGGTGAGAGATTGATTTTCATCACCGACAATAAAGGGAACAGTGGAAGGTCGGTTCACCAGCTCCCTAATCAAGATGTTATCACCAACTGCCCACATTCACAGCTTACGGCTGAGTGCGCCTTTACAAAAATTGCTCTCCGAGTGGGAGAAATAATTGCTGCTGAATTGGCAGACAGAGATTTATTTATTTATTTGTTTGTTTTTTGAGAGTAAGTGCAGGCTGTGCGGTGATTTGATTCTGAAGCCTTCGGGGTTTGATTTAGACCATTTTTGCGGAAGCACATAAAGAAATAATGCGCATTTGATGTTGTTAAGTCTTCCGGGGAACCACTGGAGCAAGCAGAGATGACATTTTGGTGACTCATCTTTTTATTTTTATGTTTTTGTATCCTTTTTTTTTTTTTTCTTTTTGCAAGGGTGCCGAAACCTGTTAATAAAATTATCATACTTCCAACTGAGCAATGAATCTTTAAAGAGATTGTTTATCCTGCAGCTGCTCGTAATGAGCTTACATATCATAGATTGTGTGACACATTTCTTTCAAAAGACTCAATAACTGTTTAAATTGATGTTTAAATATTGGAGGAGCTTATTAGCAGCCTTTTAATGGCAACCAGCTGCAGGGCAGAGGAAAACAGATATGGAAAGCAGCAGCAAGATTAAATTTGCACATAATGAGTTTGAGTCTCTGAACCCTCTTTACACCTATTGCACAACCCAGCATCTGCTAAGTAGAGCTTTTCTCTCTCTGCACAGTCTCCTGTGCAAAGACTTCAGGCACCGTGTTGTCCATGTTTATCAGATTTTTGCAGGTTTTGTGGAGTGAAGCTCAGCAAAGAGCAGCAGTGGATGAATCACTTATCTGGCTGTGAAAAAAGGCAGGGACACCCACTCACTGGTTGGCCCACTCTCTGTTTCATGTGCTGCTTTTTCTTGTTAAAGCGCTTAAATCGGTGTAAACGACAATGCTTTTATGTAGAAAGGTGTTATTTGTGAACAGACTGGTCATGAGAGAGGATTCATTTTCACGTGTATAACAGCTTCCTGAAATAAAATGTAGTATGCAGGACAAGAAGAATAAAAATAAGAGAAATACTACATCAGCATCTGTGAAGAAATAGTGAAATTCTGTTTATTAACGGGAATAATTAGTGGGAGAGAAACAAAGGCTCATGAAGCACCTTTGAACAGATTGCACTTCGCCCACATGTAGTTCACACCTCTCTCCCGTGTCACACGTTGTCATCACTACATGCCCACACATGTCACAGCCTGTGTCACGGACAAATACAGTAATGGCCGGAGACAGATCTGTAACAGGAACCTAATCTGTAAAAAATTGCACAACTTTCATTTAATGATCAACCAAGACAGAGAGGGACGCCCTCAGCATCGCCCCTGCAGCTGATAACCCTCTGTCAGTCACGCCTTTCGTAAAGAAGCGTCATGTGTCTCTGCCGCTCTTATGAAGCAACATCTGGCCTGATGGTCTCATGGACTTGTTCCCCGAGAGTCTGGGTCCGCCTCTTTTGTTGTACTACATGTGATGCTGCAGACTGACCTGACAGAGCCAGTCTTGTCTGAGAGGTACGGTGAGTGCGTTTGCTCTAGTCAGAGGCAAAAAGTAACAACGCGTATCTTTTCTTTGATTTGATGAATGAATCGGTTGCAAATAATTGAAAATTTGCTGATGTTAGCCTTCGTGTTTCTGGAATATTCTTCTATAGTAAAGTGATTATCTTTGGATCTGTTGTACTGATCTGATGAAGTGACATTTGAAGAGGCTACCGAGGCTTTATAAAGTATTCAAGGAACCAGTCTCGAAAGAAAACCCAGAAATTTTACTCTGCTGCAGTTTTAACTCGTCACTTCTGTAATTAAACGTTCCTTCAGCTTTGAAAGATACGATTTGCAATGGATGCCGACGATTAGCTGATAAACTCATCTTAATCTGCTCCGATATGTTTAATCAATCATTTACTCACATTTCATTTGATGCCAAATATGTTAAAAATGTTCAAACATTTTATATTATGAGGAGCTTTTATTGTCATACCAATAATAAAAAATAATAATATTCAAATCATCACCAGATTAAAAAAAAAAATTCAAACAAGTTATCCTCTAATAAAATATGACTCTAAAAAAATCTAAATTATCAGAAGGGTGTGACTATTGTTTATATAACTTATCTCAATTGCCTCCAAAATCAAACTATGATTAAGGTTAATCAGCTATTAACAGGATTAATTCCATTTGGAAAAATAAACTGAAAATAAGGAGTAATCTCATTTGATTTATCTTTAATTTGAAGTAAATGTAAAGGTTTTCAGGTGTTAGATTTGGACTTACCTGTGTGTGATGCTCTGTTCGACCATCAGAGGGTGCCGGGTCTGGATACATGCAGCTACGCTGCTGAGATGATGGGAGTTTCCTCTTAGGGCCTGTGAACGTGGACAGACATGAAAGCTAAATTGGTGTGAATGTGTATTGAGTGGAAATATGTTTGATTTGGATGTGGACTGGATGTGATTGTGTCGCTCTGAGCATTTCTGCTCGAGTTTTGTCAGCATTTTCGATTTTGCAGCATAAAAACACACAAGTGTCTGTGTTTCCTTTGACTGACATCATTTTACGACCATTTGGTGGTTTATTGTATTTTTATAGTGTAGAACTTGGAAGAAGCATATGATGTCGAGGTTATTACAGCTCGACCAGGTTTAAAAAGTAAATACACGGAGCGACCATTAGAGCCTGCTTTCAGCTTGTTATCGCTGGGCTTTTGTGGTTGAGCTGTCACACCACACATCAAGACAGCAGATTAATCTTTGCTTCAGCTGATGGAAAAAAAATGGCAAACGGTAAACTGGACAGACTTATAGCTCTGTGCGTCTCCCATGCTCTGAATGCATTTGTTTTTATTTTTTTGTATCTCCCAGTAGGAGCGTCAAGGTCAAGGTCAAAGGCCGGGGCAGGAACTTTGAAGCACATCTCGTAGGCCAGTTTCAGTCATGTTGAACACTTACATGCAGGGATTTACTCATCTTCAATCGCATTATCTTTGTGTGTGTTCGTCCGAATACAAGAAGTTCAGAGTAGTTACATTTCAGTCTGACTAAAGTTTATATGCACTTTAAAACTGTGATTTAAGCTAGACTAATTATAGTTTTTTTTGTGATGTCATGTAAGAATATTGTTAATGTGTAGATGTAATTTCTTCATCTGCTTCTTAGTCTAAACCATCTAAATGAGCCACAATGCTGCTGAGCATCAGATTATCTCATTAAACTAAATATGGGAACTAGAATTTATCCAACAAATACCAGAAAAGTGTCTCATTAAACATGCTGTTTATCCTCTGATAATGAAGCTCTTTACTGCAACTCATGGTTGACTTGGTCCTTTAGTTTAATTTGTTAATAACATCACAGAATAGCACCTGCTTGTCTTTAAAAAAAAACAAAACAAAACATGCAACGTGACCCTTAGACACAGCACATTCAAGGTGGGACGTTTTTTTCTGATTTTCTGCCTTATGAGTTCATATTTCATTCTGCTTGGAGTTAAATGTTAAGAAAATGTGAGTCAGATTTCTCATGGTGTTATGCAAAAGAAGATAAGATATCCAGCGTTAACATTTATCGTACTAAGTGGTGCCAGACAGGCTCTTTTTGTCATTTATACATCTTTTAACACTCATGAAAGGTCTGTTTCGGTGAGAGGTGTTTTAGGGCATATTGTGAATTGTAGCTTGAATAAAGATCAGAAGGCTTGCTTGGTTAACAGTCAGGTAAATGTCAGGTAATCATCTGAGTCCCTCCGACACAAAGCAGGGAGAGATTAAAGTCCTGTAAATGTCACAGAGAGAGGGTGAATAATTACAAAACTTTCCAGAGATGTAAGGAGCAGTTTAGATGAAGGATGGCTCAGAACTGGCTTAAAAAGGCCAATGATGGTTAGCAGGCAGAAATGAAGGTGGAGAAGCACAAAAGAGCGATGGCAAGTGGTCTGAGGCAGGAGGGAAACCGTACTAGACTAAACTGGTATGTAAAAACAGCAGTCTTGTTGCCTTGCAAACATCAGAACCATGATTTGGTAGATATATTAAGCAGTGATGAGTTGTAGTTGAGACCCTTTCAGTATGTTTCAGGTGTTGATTTTTGCTCCGTATTTTCTGAATCCTGTTGCCGTCACCCTCCCGAGGAAATTTACCAGCATTACACAAGTATAACGGGAGTTTAGATACGGCCGAGGTCAAAAGTTGTAGCAGAAACACACAAAGAAGAATCTGACAAACATTCATAAGCGCTCTGAAGTCAGAGTTGCATCAGTTCGCTGAGGTGTGCTCTTTCAGCCAACACGTGCACAATTCTGTGTTTAAAGCATTAAAATGCTAGAAATGACTGCAGCAACTGTAATGGGGACAAAGTGCTGGCCCTTTAACTTCATTCATGTGAGAGAAGATGGAGGCAAGGTCTCTTATGTGACAGTCTGCTTCCTCCGACTGCTAATACTCAGAAGACTAAAATAAAATAAAATAAAATAAAATAAAATATTGAGGCTGCTGAGACGGCACTGCTTTAGTCTCTCTCTCTCACAGACGGTGACGACATAAACATCCTGAACACATGGTCCCTTTAGCAAAACACAGCACAGACAATAAAGGACAGAAGAGCGGGGGGGAGGCTGCTCGAGAAATTCATTGTGGGACAATCCACATCGTCTGGTGATGCACGCTGTCTTGCCCCCGCCTCCGCGGCTTCCTGTGGTACAGCCCGGATAGATGTCAGAGGCATTTAAATGAGGAGGATCAGCTCCAGAGGCAGCGAGTGCAGCGACAGCTGGCCTGAACCAGGAGGCAGACAGAGCAGCAGAGGGAGGATGTGAAGGGGAGTTCATGGATCTGCTGGACCGGCTCTGCGTATGTATGGCAGAGGGCAGAACAAGCATTACAGGGGAGATGACCGCGTGAGTGGGTGTGCTGATGTGAAACCATGTGTGTGAGCGTGTTTTTTACCACTTTTGACATGTGAGTGCTTGAAGTGTTTCTTTCTTGTTTCTCTCCATCCCTCCTTCCTTTCCACCATGTTTAACCCATATTAAGAAGACGGCAGTCACAGTCCTGAGCCAGCTGCTGTTTGGCATGCTCCATAACCCCCCCGCCGCCCCCCACCCCCCTGCCAGGACAGCGTCCTTGTCCTCCTCTCTCTGTCTGTCCGTCCTCCCTCGGCCCTGCTAGCTGCTGGTTAATGCAGACCCTGAAGAGTCAGGTATGTTTCACTACTCTGATTCCTCGCAGAAAGCACAAACTGACCCCCCCCCAACTCATATCCCCTCAGCCTTTCACGGTATCTACCCATCTCCTAACACCCTGGAAGGCGAAAGTGTTGATTGATGGATCCACAAACTTGCTTTCTCACCCAATTTGAGAGTGGTAGAAAGAAGCAACTGTGCGCAGCGAGGCAGCGGGGATCGATAATAAACGCTGCAGCTGCGAGATCTGAAGTCAAAGCTAAAGAGCATCCTGCCTCTATCGTATACTTCTTGTCTCTGTGAGTTAATAAGAAAGCTTTAAAAGTGAAACACGTTGGTATTTCACAAGAATAAGAACATCCATGCAGCTGCAGAGACAAAAAAAAACCCATCTACTGGCATGGAAAGACTTTCATCACAAATCTTGAGAGATGTCAGCTGTTTGATTCATAGCCTGGGAGAGAAGCTGGAGGAGAAAACAGGCGGGTTGTTTGATGCTGCTGCTTTTTCACTGCTGACGGTTGTCTTAATTTGGACAGAAAAATCATCGTTTGACTGTGAGCGCTCACGTTCTGAACTCTTTCTGTTGTATTGAGTGTCTGATGGAGCACCAGTTATGTTGATTTTTTTTTTTCTTAATTTATGTTTAAAGACGTGCTAAAGTGTTCAGAGATCACCAGTGAATCTTGCTAACGTTTAGGGAGTGACTGACAAAAAAAATAAAATAAAAAATCTGCATTCTTTTGGCTTTACACAACTTCATCTAGAAAATATTCATTTTATTTTCATACTGCATTTAGCGAATGCTTTTTTTGTCATGCAAAACAGATGCTGGACTTAAGACAAAACAATCCCACCGGAGCATTTTCAGATAAACCTCCATTACTGCTTTGATTGTATTTATTGTTTGTCAGTAACCCTGCCTTCTTAGCGTGTTTTAATAGGAGATATTTGTCATGCAGGTGATAAGTCACGTGCATCTTTATGGGCTGTGAAAGGTGTAATGAGCTGGAGCAGGTCGACTGTATGATAGAATTAGACAAATGTGAGAACATAGCGGCAAAATAAAAGAAATGTTAAAATATCAAGTGACCAAGGACATGTTTGTGCTGAATCATTATCATATTTGCTGTGTGTCTTTGCTCGCTGTCGTCTGTGGATGAAGCTCCACGGGATGTTTTTTTGACCCACGGCCCCTAGCCCCAGTGTGGCATCCCACCATCTGGTTAGAGACGGAGTGGAGCGAGAGTCTCCATATTCTGTAGTGCCACTGAAATATTCATGTGGTGGATGTCTCTCTGCAATCTGATACTATTTGACCTTATTTTGAGGCTCAGCGTCAATACGGAGCCACAGGTCCTGTAAAATGATGTGTCACTGTTTCATTCTGCTGGAGACCGTTTCGAATCAGTCTTAGTCATGTCGCATGAGCCCTTCACGATATGCCCATCTTAGATCAACGTAACCTTCCACCCGGGGAGATTACATCCAGGTGAAAAGTTGATGGCTTTAATTTCTGAGTGGTTTGCTCAGCAACAGTGAGGAGGGGTGAGTTGTTATGTAACCATAGATGCTACTGGTCCAAATATAGCAGCCATTAGAGGATTAGCTCTGGGTCTGGGAGCCTTTCTGTGGCCCATCATGGATGTCTTTTGCCAGCGGTTGCCCCCCCCTCTACCTCCCACTCCACATCAGTGTCCACTGACATCAAGACTCTTTGATGCGAGCCAAACTGACAGCAGAGACAACATCTTTGTCGGCTGATACACCGCACAGACGTGGCCTTTTCTATAGACAGAGGAACATCTCTCTGGGGCTCGCAGACTTTGTTACTGAGGCTGGATGACAGTTTGTCATCAGCGTTATCTTCTCTGTGGGCTCAGCCTTTGTGTTATGTTTTTATATGACTTATTTACTATTTGTCAAGAAGGGTTTTCATATAGTTCATAATTTAAACAAAATTGATTTTTTTTTACATGTACATTTGACAAAGGAAGTGTTTTATTTGGATGGAATAAGTTAAAAAAAATTGCTTATATTATTTTAGTTTTTTTATACTTCATGAAATCCACTGGTAATATCTCAGTTTTTTTTATTTTAATTATCAAAATAGTTAATTATTTCTGTAACTTAATGAATTTCTGCAGAGAAGTCAATTAGTTACTGAACTACTGTTGCTCTTCTGTTTAAATAAAATATTTTATACAATAAATCCATCTTCCTGAAAATGTGATATTTTCTAAAATGCAACAAAAACTTTGTATCTTTAATTTTTTTTTAAAGTTTAGTGAAAAGGACTTTTAGTGTCTTTGCAGACCGACTTCTTATATTTAAAAGAAGTTAAACTAACCTATAATTTCAAGTCAGCCACACACTCAAAAAACAGCTGGGAGACAGAGATTTAAAAAAAAAAATAATTTTACAGATTACACACAAACGGTGTGCTGAAAATTGTGTAATGAAGTTAAGTGATGAGGGTGTCAGGGGTGGGTTTAAATAAAAGGTTTAAAAGTCTTTTATGCTGACTCTTCAAAACATACAGAACCTTCTGTACATATCCCACGCTGATTTCGTCTGTCCTTTCTCATGTCATCTCCATGTTTATGAATATTAACGATAAAATGACGTCCATCGTTAATTTCACACTCAGGTAAAGTTAAAGAAAATGACTCTCCGTTTATACATCGGCCTTTGCTCAGTGGGCTGCTCTCACTGCTGTTTTGATTCCTCCAACTCTGAATTAGCGCAATAAAACCATCTCCTCCACCGCCACCAGTGCTGATGATGTCACTAGTTGACTTGT
The DNA here is from genome assembly GCA_028564865.1 of Zenarchopterus dispar. Lineage (NCBI taxonomy): Eukaryota > Metazoa > Chordata > Actinopteri > Beloniformes > Zenarchopteridae > Zenarchopterus > Zenarchopterus dispar. The sequence goes on along the minus strand of JAOWBL010000022.1, from coordinate 6,116,453 downwards.
CCATGTCACTAGTGGATGTGTTGCTTAACAACGATACATATGACTCACAGAGGCGTGTAGGGTAGTGACATGAACAGTGTTTGAAACGCACAGATTCACGAACAAACAATTTGCTTTAGTCTTTTCAAACAAGGATGGATCATGACTCACTGCTTTATTTCAAACTCCAGCCTCATAGTTCATACCTTTTTTTTCCTATAAAGGTGTACATTTTTACAACCTTTTTTTTCTGTCAGCTTTTCTCTTTGGGGGGTCACCACAGCAGAACGTCCATTATCATCTTAGCAGGTCTTCTGTTTCTTTTTCTATCACACCGCCCAACTTCATATCCTCTTTCACCACATCCAGAAATATCGTTTTGGTCATCTGTCTGACCACATCTGTCACCATGGCAAACAAGAAACGGCTCGGGGGTGATCCTTGATGCAGTCCCACCTCCACCTGAAATCCACGTCACGCCTACTGCTCACATCACTGCCCTCATCCACTCTATCATACGTTTCCACCACTCCTCAAACAATAGCACGATTCATCTCTGTGGTACTCTTTCTCTAAATCTACAAAGGCAGAGTGCAGCTCCCTCTGATCTTCCCTGTACTCCACCAGGCTTCTCAAAGCAAACGCTAAAACTAAGGTCTCTTTCTTGGCCTAAAACAACACTCCTGATCACAAATGGTAACCAGTTTTTTTTAAAAACCAGCTTCAGCTCCTCTTTCCCAGATCTTTATTGTGTGGCTTATCGGTTTTACAGCTTGTTTGTTGTTCCAGCTCCGTATATCACCTTTGTTCTTAAAATAAATTTCTGGTCTGGACCACGTGCCTTTCTATCCTTCATTATCTTCAAAATTAATTTTATAACATTTGATTTTATGTAGAAACCCAGTTTAGATCTCTCGGTGTGACATCATTGCAGATGGACAGATACTGAACATGTGAGCAGCAAGAGTGGTCCATGTTTCAGCTTACCAAACTTGATAAAAATAATAATAATAAAAACATTGAGTATGTTTTCAGAGAAAGGTGCAAAATCCAGAGTTTGTGACGTTAGGGGAGCGTATCGATGTCTATGCCATGAGTGGCTATTTGTGAAGATATGTTGGAAGTGCAGCTACTTGTCTGATCTGCTTTCAGCCCAGATCCTCCTACTGCTGACAATGTGTGATGCATCATACAGAGAAAAATCCTACAGATTGTCGATAAGCTGACATTGAATATATTCAACAAGAACGGTCACAGATTCATCTCTTTTCCCAAATAATTCAAAAGTTTAATTGACAAGAAGAGTCATGTAGGTGTTCCTCTCCTGCAGCTTTTATCGATTGTGTTGCCGGTATCAAATATTAGAATTGTTTATATTTTGCAAACACAATGAAGTAGGTCTGTGTAAATATGGTTTACAAATCAATTACCTTTAAACACTAAAACAGCTTTATTTCCGCTGTATCATGAGTTTCCTTTATTTTTTTTTAATCCTGCTAGTTATAAGATTATATCCTGGAAAGCATACAGTAGGCTGCTGTTTACTTTACATTTTTGTGATAGTTTTAGTAAGCTATCTGCTTCTTTGTAAAAATTAAAATTAAAATTAAAAAAAACAAGATTCAGTTGATTTCCTTGATCTTATTACCAGAATAACACATTTAATCTCGATTTATCTGTACATTTTACAAGCAGGTCAGTTTTTCAGATGTGGACATCATTCTTTCTGTCTTGTTAATATTTAGTAAATAATAACATCCAGTGAGATTCATTTTCATTGTTATTTGTTTATTTTAGTTTCATTAATATACACAATTTTCAAGAACAAGTGTTTTTAATTTCCTTGCTGCTCCCTAGTGTCAGATACGCTCTACGTTGTCACATTATTGCGTTGTGGTGCAGCCAAGCGCCTCTGGTGTGTCCCGATTGGACGGCGTTAGACAGACTTGAGAGTTTCAAATAATTTTACCATCAACTCTTTTCTCTTTTTAGCAAACATACTGCCTGGATCACTGTGTGTCCTGGTTTTAATGAGGACTGTTGTCAAGTCCTTTCCATCCCAGTTACTTGGCCTCTCGGCCTGCATCGCTGTTCCCTCTGAGCTCACTCAGGCAGACAGACTGTGTTAAATAACTCAGACTCCAGGCATCATCCCATTTGACCTTCTTATGAGCGCGAGTCTCTAAAACACAGAGGAACTCCAGTCCTATTAACTCTCAAGGATGAAATGTTTATTGGGATGATTAATATTTTAGAGATGGGCGCGTAGTTTCAAGGGAAAGCTTGCAATCGATCGATGAACACATGATGGAGCACATTTCCAGTAAAAGCAAAAATTTCCATTTACTGTCTCTGTTTCTAACCAGTAAATGCTTTCTTTAACTCTTTCTTTCATTATTACTGAAGACCTTTGTTACTAGTTGTATCTGAAGTTGTATATGAAGACATGTCAAGTAAATATGTGAAATGTGTCAGCTGTAAGGCAACAATATAACCAGATTCTGTCATTTTTCTGTCTAAATGATATTATATTAATCCAGAAACAGGGTGAACAGCTCTAGTGAAGGAGATCATCGTTTCTATATTCTTTTAAACTTGTTTATATAACCTCAGATATACTTGCTGTTGTATGTTAGTTCACTTTGTCTTGACGTGTTTTTGATGTCCTAACCTCAGATCTGCTTTGATTCAATTGATGACTGTAATTTATAGCACTTTTCTGTTTATACAGTGGCATAAAAAAAGTATGTGAACCCCTTGGAGTTTACTAGTTTTTTTTTACATTATTTTCCCTTAAATATGACTTTTTCAAACAAAAGTAGCTCAGTTTTCTTTGTTGTGTGTCCAGGCTCTGAGATTGAAGCTTAAGACAGACCGCCGTCCTCTTTTTGACTAAAAACAACAATTAATACTTAATACCTCGGCTACGTCAGTGAGATGGTGAACACTGAGCACATGCAATGTGCATATACTATGCAGCATTATGTACTAACTGCAACATCATTTCAAAACATATATTAGAAGTGTTTTGTTGAAGTTAGGTTTTGTGAGATGTTTGTGGTAGTAAGTATGTTAGCTGTCATTTTCAAGTATCAGGGAGGAAGTTTAATCTGGGTCTCTGCTCATGAGGGCCACCGAGGAACAAATGTTCACTGTCTTTAATAACTTAAACCTCTCAAATTTCACATCAATTTGAGGGAACATTTTAATCTGGGATTTTACATTTTACATCACTTAACTTTTGCACCAGTTAGATCTACGGGAGCCTGAGTGGGTTATTGAAACTTTGGCCCTGAACCGGTTCCAGTTGAGCAGTGTTTTGTTTTTTTTTTCAAAGAAACATGCCTCCTAGTCGATCTATCCATCACAGATGGGCTTGTGTAAAGGTCAGGTCTTCCAAACATAACAATGGAGCCCATTAGCCAGTGTTTTTGCTGATAGGCTCTCCACCTGAATGGTCTATTGTGTCTGGAGGCACAAACACCAGCTGATTTCTCTGGAGAACCCACTAAGAGAGAAACAACCTGTTTATGTCACTGCAAAATTGTAGCAAGCTGCAGGAATAGAGAAACATGAATTAGGTATTTTCACATTTAGCTGATGATGCCTGTTCAGCAGATTCGTTGCCAAGGAGCTCACTCTGTTGAGTTTTTAATCAAAGATGAACATCTCCGTGAATAAGGTGAAGCTGGTAAAACTGATTAGTTTTTTGGGGGTTTTTTTTAGCTATTAGATGGAGAATTACTTCTGAACTACTGTAAATTAAATATTTTGAAGTCTACACATAGCAAATATTTTGCATTAAAATAACTTAAACTAATAATATAATTAATGTACCACAGAGGTGAGGACAGAAAGAGAGCCCAATTCTTTAAAATTTGTATTCTGACCAGTGACAGATAAACTTACTGATATTGCCACAAATAAGTCTTTAATTATTTGTAATACTAGCTACAACATTTCCTAAAAACTTGGAAAGCTGTTTGTGAAAAATGCAAGTCATTTAAACTGTCAATACTTCCTCAGACACCCAACTTTCTTCACCTTTATATCTGCAGTTGATCTCCGTGGTCCTCGCCGCCTCCTCACTTCCCAGCATTCATTGCCTGGGATCCCAGTGGCCTTGAAGCAGTCCATTGACCTGCGCACTTCCATGGATGGGAAATACAAGGAGATTGCCGAGGTCAGGACTCACTGAGGTCCGCGGTTAACTTTAATAGATTCGTTTTACATTTACTGGAGGCTGTTTGTGTTTCTGTGAGCAGGAGTTATTCTCCCGCAGTCTGGCTGAGAGTGAGATGCGCAGCGCACCTTACGAGTTTCCAGAGGACAGCCCCATTGAACAGCTCGAGGAGAAACGTCACCGCCTTGAGCGTCAGATCAGCCAGGATGTCAAGTAAGTGGCGGTAATGAGGGATGAGGACGCAGCAGCAGAACAGGCGGCGATGTCTGCAGTCGTTTTGTAATGATGCAACGTAAGTTCAGTCTGTCGGTCCCCAGGTATGAACCTGACATCCTTCTGCGAGCCAAGCAGGACTTCATGAAGACTGACAGTGCCACAGATCTTGAGTGAGTCTACACAGGCTGCATTTTCTGTTAAATATGAACTTAATGTTCATTCACGTTGTGTTTATTGTTAGGTTCATGAAGGAGCAGAGCCAGGCTCCTGAGCAGCAGGAAAGAGAGCTGACTGCAGAGAGGGAGTACCAGCGAGTCACTATTTCTGGAGAGGAGAAATGTGGGGTAAGATGGAGTACTTAATGCACAAAAAAAGTCTTTGTTTTTTTTAAATTTCAAAATAAAACTTTTATTGTTGTGGTTCTCACTGTTAAACTTAATACCACTCCTCTTGTGACATCATCTTAGTACGACCTTCATTCCTTTTTCGTTGTTTTGTTGTTCGTTCAAGGTTCCCTTCACAGATCTGTTGGATGCTGCCAAATGTGTCGTGAAGGCTCTGTTCATCAGACAGAAGTACATGGGTCTGTCACTGCAGACCTTCTGCAGGACCACGGCTCGTTACCTTCAGGAACTGAGCGAGAGACCTTTGGACTTGGATATCTATGAAGAGGAAATTACAGAGACAACAGTCACTGCAGGTAAACATTTATTGATCTTCGCCACCCCTCATCTGCTGGCACTGATCAGCACCGGCATCAGGAACTGGAAAGTGAAATGATAAATGATGATAATTTTGTTACATTTCAACGCTCCACTGGCAAACCTCCAGTCAATTCATAAAAACTGTTCCAGGTTTGAAGAAAATACCAAAGAGCCTAAAGGATTAACATCAGATCCAACGTCCCAAGATGCCCTGTTGTTCTTCATATTTTGTTTTTCCAAATCTTTCTTTATTGGTATTTATTTGGTATTACAAATTCTTTTGAGAATCTTTTTTCACCCAAAGAGCCAGAGGTCGTCCAATTTAGTCTGAAATATTTGAAATCACTGACTGAAACTGAGGTTAACAGAATACCTAAAAATATTCACAGGCTTAAATAGTTAGCAACGTTGGGCTGTTGATGAGATTAAACAAACTATCTGAAAACCTGGATCTCTGTCGTTTACATTGTCATAAATGATTATCTAGAACTTAAGATACTGGCATATGTTTATTTGTTAGGCTTAAAGTTACCACTCATAAAATGGCTTGAAAAAGTTTAATAACCAATAATATACAGGATTAAGAAGACAATAATAAATATCTTTCTTCTAGAGTACTATGTTCCCAGTCTTTCCAGTTGCTTTGCAAAAAATGTCTCTTCTGAAATGGTTAGCGTTACTCCTCCCATTCATGTCTGTTTCCACCGGTAGAAAATGTACCAGATCATTCCCAGTGGGGCTGAAGCAGGCTTTGACTCACCAGTGTTTCCACTCCACTGCAGGTCATTTTAGATGTCTTTTGTTCATATTAGTCTCGTTGTTGCTCCTCCTTCGTCACATGCTTTGTTTCTCTAAATAATTGTATCCAATGGCATTCAGAGGCGCTGTCTCCTTTATCTGTAGTCTAGAAATTTAGATCAAATGTAACTTTGCCGTGATGGTCTAACAACCATCCATTTGAGGTCGTTAACCACGCCCAAAGGTCTAGGAGAGCCAATCAAATCACTCTATCCTTGTCTGTGGGCGGGCTTAACGTGATGACGACAGAACTGCGACGTAATCAGGATGTAAACAGTGTAGATGGCTTCAGCTGAGGATAAACAGCCGTTTGAATCGGCTTTGGCATTGACAGTTAAATATTCTGACTTTTTTTTTTTTTTAATGACCAGGAGACGACGCTCCAATATTTTCTTTGCAATGTAGACGTATTTGCTGTTTTGCCTTCAGGCGACGGCAAAAGTTTAGTTTGCTCTTCTACACACACTCTCCTTGACTCGTTTCTGTCGCTCTGAACACGTGACCTTGTTCGTTGCTCTGATTGGTCGTAGCATGCAAAGACAGTTTGACCGGCAACCTTGGATGGAGATGTCCTCTGGAGTATTGTCAGATACTGTTTCTTTATAGATATGGGTCTGATCTATTAGGGTGATAGTACTGCACACTGAAAATCAAAGTCAAATCTAAAATAACCAGACTAATATTTTATATTCCAGCCGTGTTTGCTGAAAAATGAAATAACGTTTTTTGGGGATGTCTTTGTGAGAGAGTTTGTAAGGTACAGTTGCACATGACTTAAGACTGTTTGCTGCATTTGGATTTAAAATTACAAAGAGTTGAAAATGAAAGAGATGGAGGCTTTAAAGAGATATTTTAGACACGTGCTGCAGCTATGTACAGTATGAAAGCACTTAAACCTTTTACTGATAAAATTGTGAACAACCAAATAAGCAGAACACGGGTCCTGTTAAACAATGAGAACCCTGATGTTGAGTCTTATGTGTAGTATTCTCGTCCCTCGCACACCCACAGACTTCACGATCCACAGTCTGTTACACACCCCTGAACATGCTGTCAGAACATGTCGGCCTTTAAAGTCTGACTGTAGCCGTGTGTGCTCAGCTTGTCCAAACATGGTGACTCAGTTCAAAACTCTTGCCTCCTCTCAGATGCCACAGTGCACCCACCAGCTTCGGAAACGCATCCCTACGAGAACCAGGACGCCGCCAGCATGCCCCCCGATGTGGGCTACGGCTGCAAGATGGTGGACGGTGTCATGCACGTGTACACGTCGAGGAACATCATGGAAAAGTGAGATATTAGTGATGGATATGTTGATGCATGCTTCATCCTGTGTGCGAGAGGATATCTGTTTTTAGAAACGTTTCACACATTTCGTGGGCAGCAAAGAGAGTGGTTGAATTGTTCTGCTGCTAACAGGAGCATGGAGCTGGACCTGCCGTACCCAGACCTGCAGGAGTACATCGCTGACATGAATGTCATGATGGCCCTCATTATTAACGGACCCGTGTAAGCTCCGTTTTTATGCACATTTCATGTTAACATTCTGTTTTTATTAAGTGACAGAAAATAATGTCCACCGTGTAAGACTATGACGCAACCATTGCAGTGTGTGTTTTTCTGCCTTTTCCCGCAGAAAGTCGTTCTGTTATCGCCGTCTGCAGTATCTCAGCTCCAAATTCCAGATGCACATCTTGCTGAATGAGATGAAAGAGCTGGCAGCACAGAAGAAAGTGCCACACCGAGACTTTTACAACATCCGCAAGGTGAGCTTGGAAGCTCTTTGTCCGAACTGTAAACTGATCGCAGTGATTTGTCTTTATCCTGAACCAGTCTCCAATATCTTTCTCCCCACCTTGTGTCTGTGTTGTGTCTCAGGTTGACACTCACATTCACGCTTCATCTTGTATGAACCAGAAACATCTTCTACGTTTTATCAAAAGGGCCATGAAGAAGTATCCTAAAGAGATCGTGCACGTGGAGAAGGGCAAGGGTCAGACGCTCATGGAGGTGTTTGAGAGCATGAACCTGACAGCTTTTGACTTGAGTGTTGACACTCTGGACATGCATGCAGTGAGTAACACCCTTCAGCTTGGTGAATAAACTGAAATCAGACGTGTTGTGTTAAAACACTGTTTCAACTTTTTTTTTTTTTTTTTTACAGGACCGTAACACTTTCCACAGATTTGACAAGTTCAATGCCAAATATAACCCCATTGGTGAATCCATCCTGAGAGAGATCTTCATTAAAACAGACAACTACATCGCAGGGAAATACTTTGGTCACATTGTTAAGGTGATCACCGACTCACTTGATCTCCCTGGCTTTGAGGCCTTCAGTGTGATAGTACGAGGCAGTGGCGCCCTCTGCTGAGTGTTTTCTTTTTTCCCCCCCATTGCTCCTAAGGAAGTCATGGCTGACCTCGAGGAAAGCAAGTACCAGAACGTGGAGCTCAGGCTGTCGATCTATGGACGCTCCAGAGATGAGTGGGACAAGCTGGCCAAGTGGGCCGTCAAGCATCAGGTTTACTCCGACAATGTGCGCTGGCTTGTGCAAATGCCACGACTTTTGTGAGTTTCACCAGTCATGAAAATGAATGTTAACTGAAAAGCTTCACTTCAGTACTTTCCTCACAGCTCTATTTTGAGGGAAATATACTTTCAACATGTGTTGTTTCTCTGAATAGGGGGTCTAAAAGAGCCCTTTTCAGGCCTTCAAAAAACAGAATTATAATCATTTGAAGTTAAAATCTTAACTGAATGAATCCTGATAAGTTTGATTCAGCACAAAAGGAGGGGTTTTAGTTAAAGGCAGGTTAGGGGATTTCTGGATGACATTAAGAGTGGAGATATTTGAAACAAGACATCAGCAAATCACAAAAAGCCCTCCTTCCTCCTCTTTCTTCTGTTCTGTCCAAGAAAACAAGCATCTATCCTATTTCACGTGTACAGGCATGTAGACACACTCTTCAGGGCTTGGCAACTAGCTGGAGAAATGTTTGTTGGGGGGGGGGGCGCTGCATGTTTGTTTCCACTTGACAGAGCCAAGTCTGCATGTAAAAAAATTACATAGAATCACTTACCCTGCCTTTAATATATGTTCTTTTAAATGGAGGATGCAAGATTTTTTTTCTTTACTTAGCCGTCACTTTACTTTCAAAGGTCACTTGACACTCCAAATCAAGTTAAAAAGAAAAGTTATTTGCATTTCATGCATACACATTAGAAACCTTTCTGAAGAAAAGTTCTTAAAGACTTTACATGAATGAAGCTGTTGTGTGTTTCAGAGGAGTCGGGGTTTTCTCTCTGAGATCGTAATCAAACCAGTTATAAACCAAAACAAAAAAACATAGTGACATAGTTTTTAACATAGTAATTGAAACTGGATATATCTTCTAAAGGAAAAGCAGTTAAGTCAAACTTCCATTGATTTTGTTTTTCTTGTAAATGTTTTATTTTTCTTAACTTCTTCGTTGCAGTAGCAACTTTTGCTATATTTGAACTTTTATCGAATGAGATTGAATTCATCTATCACTGGATAAACCTGTTTAGTCCTGTTAGTCACTGTGACTAAGCATTTTGTGGTGATCTTTCTCATATGACAGAGTAAAATAAGACTAAGTAGGTGTCATTTGATCAGTACGACCGTCATTATCTTACATTTATTAAAGTGCTTTTATTCTCTGCTCATAGTGACGTCTACCACACAAAGAAACAACTGTCCAACTTCCAGGAAATGCTGGAGAACATCTTCATGCCTCTGTTTGAGGTTACAGTCGCCCCCTGCAGCCATCCAGAGCTGCACCTCTTCCTCCAACACGTACGACATGTCAACCGTGCAAATACACAAACGTGATTGTTCATATTAACAGCAGACAACCGTCACGGGGTTTTCTTCATCTTCCCTTGCCTTCTTCATGCAGGTTGTTGGTTTTGACAGCGTGGATGACGAATCAAAACCGGAGCTGCATATCTTCAACCTGGACAGTCCGCTGCCAGCCAACTGGACCGAGGAAGACAACCCGCCCTATTCCTACTACCTCTACTACATGTATGCAAACATGACGGTGCTGAATCACCTACGCAGGTTCGTTAACTACGTCTCAGTCAAACCGACTGCCATCATCTCCTTTTTTGTTTATACTACTTTAGTTTAATTTATTTGAAAGGGGACAATACAATTTCATAAAACACATGATTACACGTGGTTAAAAAAGCCAGAATTAGCCAAAAGATTAGTTTTCATCTGTAGTCCCCTGCCCATGATGTAAAAAAAGCAGTAAAATACATCTACAAGAGAAAAACATGGTTAGACACTTGATAAGACACTAATGTAACAAAGAGAGCACAGAGCACACGATATCTATACAACATAACAAAAGACAGACATCCAAACACTATACAATTAAAAGAGACTAGGACACAACATACATTTGATCACAACATCAGACATCACAACAGGCTTGTCTTTTAGTGTTGGCAGGTATAGGTGTTACTAAGCCACATTTTCAATTTCTTTGTGAAGGCCTTGTATGTTGTAAGCAGTTTAACTTCCTCAGGTACTGAGTTCCCCTCACTGACCAGACCGACCTCCTGAAAGTGCTCCTGTGCAGTACTAGTGCCGACCTTCAGGCCTTCACGGTTTACAACAAGGAAAACAGTCCTTCAAGGGCATATTTGTGCTCAAACTAGCTTGAATTTTTACCAATTTAAAACTATTCTTTCATGATTTGGGTTTAAAAAAAAAAGGCATAAATTCAAATTCAAGCTGCTGCCCTTTTCTTTACAGTCCTCAGGAATCAGTGTGTACACACTATATAATACTGATAACTAAAGTGTTTAGCGTTACAACCTTTGTTAAAACTACACTATGTAGTTTATAATTTCTTTTATCTCTCATCTGTTTGTGAGTCACAGAGATCAGCAGTACCTGTTCCTTTATGTGAGCATTACATTTTTTTGAATTCAAACAAAGGCAAGGCAAGTTTATTTGTATAGCACAGTAACAGGGGCAGCACGGTGGCTTAGTGGTTAGCACTGTTGCCTCTCAGGGAGGTTCCTGGTTCGACTCCCGGGCCTGGGAGGAGTTCACTCCGGTTTCCTCCCACAGTCCAAAGACATGTATGTTAGGTTGATTTATTATTCTAAATTGTCTGTAGGTGTGAGTGTGCATGGTTGTTTG
>JAOWBL010000022.1:6087251-6098757 GCA_028564865.1 Zenarchopterus dispar | reverse complement strand
AAGTCCACACAAGCATGTGGAGAACATGCAACTAATGGGGAAATCTTCAGTTTTTTTATTTTGTTTTGTTTTGTTTTGTTTTTTTCCCCCCGTCACAATTTTCAGACAGGACAGCACAGTGGCTTAGTGGTTAGCACTGCTGACTCACAGTGAAAAGGTTCCTGGTTCAATCCCCGGCCCAGCAGGAGTCTTTCCGTGTGGAGTTTGCATGTTCTCGTCGTGTTTGCGTGGGGTTTTTCTCCAGGTACTCCGGTTTCCTCCCACAGTCCAAAAACATGTATATGAGGTTGATTGACAACTCTAAATTGCCTGTAGGTGTGAGTGTGCGTGGTTGTTTCTCTACGGATGTGGTCCTGCGATGGACTGGCAACCTGTCCAAGGTGTATCCCTGCCTCTTGCCTGAAATGGGCTGGAGGCCCCCTGTGACCCAGTAGATGGATTCAGCAGGTACAGAAGATGGATGAATTTTCAGATATCCTAAAGTTATGCTCTGGAGGTACTCTGTGACTTCAAATCCAACACCACAGATGAAACATTCATATGTACTGAGTTAAAAGCATGAAGGGGTTTGTGTCTTTAATGTTTCCAGTCATTTGTAACGAGTCAGCTGATCATTTGTTACATACAGGTCAGGAGTGTCGTCTTCTGTGGAGAGGTTATACCTTTTGTAGAGATTTTATGCTCAAAAAAAAAAGTTTTAAGACACTCTTAATATTTAGGAGAAGCTCCAAAGAGCACACAGTCCTACCTGGAGATGTACCAGCACTGTCCCAGAAACTTCCAGAGTCGGTCCTCCTCTGGGGTCACGACCTCGGTGAGCAGGTCCACGGCCCCCTCTGTCAACAGGGGAGAGACCACAGTGGGAGGCAGGTCTTCGGGATACTGGGGAACTACCTGGAAGAATGAAGCGTGGACTGTAACGACTAAAACCGAGAAATGTGAGCAGAGGGACGAAACACTGACGAGGACAGAGACGATCTTACCATGCCCAAATTAGTAAAAAAGATGTGGACGTAGTCAGAGGCTCCAGGATTGGCCAGAGCGCCGTCCAGCTGGCTCTGTAACGCAAGGAAGAGGTTTTCAGGCTCAGCCAAATGCTTTCCACCCACTGTGGACATTCTGAAACATGTGAGGTCTGAACAAGTATTTACCAGAAGATTGAATCCATACTTGATCTTCTGAAGAAAGTGAACATATTCGTCCCAGTGCGGTAGATCATTAGCTGGTGCTGCAGGAGAGAAACTGATCGCTAAATACTTATCCATCACAAACACCAGTGTTAAACCATCTGTGGCCTCTGGCAAAGCGCCATGTATTCAGATGTCTGTGGGTAGACATATCAGTGAAGGATGTTACCATTTTTCTTCGACTTTTTCTTCTTGGACTCTTTTTTCTTCTTGCTCTTTTTGTCTTGTGGTGATGGATTGCTTGTTGCAGCTGACACTTTGGTAATGAAGATCTCCAAATCATTTATAACATGGTTTAAAATGTCCTGAGGAAAAGAATAAAAACGTGAAATGAAGCCACACCATGCTTGTTTGCCTTGTAGAGAAGCGTCATTTTGCAGTTTTTCATGATAATTTACGATCCGCTGTTGCTTGTGGGAAGACTTATTGCAGCACCGACCGTGTTCCTCTGTGTTTCCGTCATCTCCGGAGGGATATCTGGGCTGCTTTTGAATTCATAAGGGTCACTTTGATGCACCATGTTTTCTTGTGGAGTACGGACCCGTGGGGGAGGCATGTATTCTAGTTAGAAATGAGACAAAAAATTAAAAAGGCTGATCAGAGCCCTGAAATAGCTTATTGGTTATTTGAAGAGAACTGATCCGTTCATTGGCTGTACCTGGCTCTCTGCTGTTCCACTGTGGGGCCACGAAGTCCGGTGGAGGTGGGGTCCGCTCATGTTGCAGAGGAGGAGGAGGCCCGTCCTGCCGGAAGCTTCCTGAAGTGTGCTGACCGATGATATTCTCCAGATTAGTCCTGAAAACACGAACAAACGCCAGCTGCTGTTTAGCGTCCTTCCTCTAATCTCTCATATTTTTGCGCTTGGGTTTAAACTCTGTACCTGATGTCGGGCTGATGTCTGTGTGACTCCAGATCAGCACCTCCTCTCTTCACTGCCTTATCCAGATCACTCTTAATCACCTCTGCCTGGTTTAAAAAACAACAACAACAACAACAAAAAACTGCTTTTAATTTCTGTTTGCAACACCAGCAGAAATGAAAACAATTCTGAGCTTCTTTTCTTTCTCTGGAGCTTCCAGGAGGTTAGAGTTCACGGACGAGACATGGGACTCACCCCGGTCTCCTCACACTGGAACATGAAGACCTGAGGGAAGCGTTTGCCGCGCTCCTGCACAGTTATCGTAAGCAGAGAGTTGTAGATGCAGCTGTCCAGAACAGCCTTGGTTTGTGTGATGCTGTTCAGAGGTATCAACTCCAGCTCCGTCTGCGGGATCAGAGGGAACAGCCACAAATTCGTGAAAGTGTAAACACAGTACAGTACATGGTTCTGTGTGATAATTCGATATATATTTCTAGAAATCATAACAGAATAAGAACAAAAAATACAGACAGGCCATGAAACAAAAAAAACTCCACTTGTCTCATAGAAAAGCCATACACATTAAATAAAAACAAACATGATGTTTTAGTCACTTTATATTATTTATGGTCATTATGAGTTTAATTTTAGTCAGTTCAGATCCATCTTTGAGCAATTTGATTTTTTTCCTGGTCATTTTGAGTCTGTTTTTTTTTTTTTTTTTTAGTTCTTTACCATCCAGCTCTTTCATGTCTCCTTGTGTGATTTTGAGTTAAATTTTATTTGTATCCACTGTCTGTTTCTTCACCAGTTTGTGTCTTTGTGGTGGAAATGCATCACGTTTTGTTCCTCTCAGGGGTTGTTTCAGTTTCACTAGTATTTGTGTTAACTTTACATCTCTTTTTGATATTTACTGTAGTAAATGTTAGTCTTTTTGATCACTTTGTTACCCTTTTCATTTCATTTTAAAAAAAAATCTTTTTGTGAATGTTTGGCTTGCCAGCGAAAACTGAAAATCTTGCGAACATGCCAAATGTTTCCAGGTCAAAAGTGTATTTTTGACAGAGGACAATACATGTGGTAAATAGACACAACCAGCTGATTACTCTTCCAACATGTACAGCTACTTTAAATGGTTCAAATCCTGATTAAAACAGTTGTGCTGTCATGTTTACTTATGATCACCCTTTTGTGTACTTCCTTTGTGGGGTTCTTCTCTTTGTGTGCCAAACCTCTTTAAATCCAATTAAGATCTATTCATAATCACACAATTGTAGGCTTCCAGCTTTGTGGTGAGAGATTCATTCAGTCTCAACGAAGCCTTGGCTTCATCGGTTTGCCAGCTTTTCGGGAGAAAACGTTTTTGGAGTTGAGTGAAAGCGAACTTGTCAGATCTCTCATTTCAAACCTGTCGCCTGTAGGATGAACTGAAGCGGTTTTGTTTTGTTTGGTTTTGTTTTTTCCTGATGTGTTAATGCGCTCACAGCTGATTAGATGTAAATTCCTTTAGCTAAGTTGCTCTGTCTCTGAAAGCTGACACGCTGGCTTTGGAAAAATCACACTTTTCTGGAAAAAGACCAAATAATCCCCTCTGATAAATTTATCTATCGAACATAGCTTTTAAGACCAAAACTGCAAGCCTGCAAGCGTTCTAGACACCACTGCCGACCTTGGTCTCGATGTCACAAAGCAGAAGATGCAGTCCCTGGATCTGCATGATCATCTCTTGAGCCCACACACGGCCTCTGGCGTCCAGCTTCTTGAGCTTGGCGACACAGTTGTCCACTGACCTCACCTCCTGGCCGTCCAGCTCACAGGTGAACAGATGCTGATCAGAGGAGGAGAGGAGGGTCATACATGACAGGAACTCAAAGCAACATTATCGGTCATTGTGCGCGTTTCCATGCAGGTGGAGATTTCATACCTCCACTCTGACATTAATGGTCTCCGGTTGTCTGCTGAGCGACTCTGAGTATTCCTTCCTCTGCACTGATGTAAAAAACATCTCTGAGAACGTGCTATTTGCACAAAAATCTGCAAAGACTATGTTTTTGATGTGTGAACATACTGTATATGGATCTTCCACTCGGTCTGAACATGCCGCTTTTCTGTACCAGCGAACTTTTGGGGTCATCTTGTTGAAAAGCTCGCCTCTGAGGGAAGTCGTCCTGTGAGATACCCCTAAAAAAAAAAAAAAAAAAAAAGGAACACCTTAGATAAGATACTGGAAGTGGTGTACGCAGGTTGATTGTTGGCAGCATACACACAAACAAACCAACCATCGTAGTCACCAAGGTAGCAATTTGCAGATAAGCTATCCACAGTCCACAAGTTAAATGAGCAGCACATTTACAACAGTGGGATAATGTTTTATCACAAAAGAGTGAGAACACGTGTTTAAGGTGTTGGTTTCATCAGATTTTAACAACACTATAAATTAAACACGAAGTTGATATTTTCTCACCCTGGGGCGTAGGAGAATGGACCAGTGTTTCCAAACATTATAAATGACCTATGTTTTTAACTTTCTGATCCACAAGAAGAACCAGGACGCCGCTTCAACCTGTAAGAGCAGAAATGTATCATGAGGACAAATTGTGCACGGATAAGTAGTAAACTAATGAGTAACTGCTCACGGGCTTGTACTGGGCCCACACATCCTTTTGTACAGAATAAAACACTCAGACTGAAGGATGTGTAAAGACAGATAAACCCAGTTACTGTTGCTAAAGGAATACACCAACATTTTTTTAAATTTATTTACCACCAACCTCAAACATCATTTTCTTCTCCGCACAATAATCCAGTCTGACAAAGCCTCCCAATAGCTTAGCTCAGCATAATCAATGGAAATAGATAACCAAACCGAGCAAAAGAGACTTATGATGGGTATGATCATCTATTTCTAAGCAACTCTAAAGTGTTCTCATTTAAAGATCTGTCAGCGAGGAGGTGAATAGTTTACAAAACTGTAGTTATTCATTAGTGTACCCTGACGTGAAAAGATAAAGCTCCTGGTCGTTATGCATGACGTAATCATACTAATCTGATGACTTAATATAGCTCCTTTTAATGCATCCGCTTGTAGATTACATAGTAATTTCTACGTAAAGTAAAATAACTATGTTTGAGAACATTCTTGTGTTGTTTTAAGTTTATTTAGTCTCATTTGTTAGGTGTACTTACTACTTCATATGTCTAGTAATTATGCTACGCTGTTAGTGGGGGTTTGTCAGACTGTTAATGGATACAGAGAAAAGATGGTGATATTTACCTTTTTATCAAACTCAGGTTGACGGCAAATAGGCGTATCACCAAAGTGTTAGCAAGTTCCTTTAAGTTTGTAGGTATTTCCAGTGAGTCTTTGTAATTGTACATGACGTATGAGGTTTGGGGAAGTTTTATGACAGTTTACTGTATGACAATCTTTTTTTTTTTTCTTTACAGTGATCAAATATTTAATTAAATCTGACTCAAGTCCTTATTAATCTCGCTCTCTGACGTTGCACTGCAAATAAATGTTAATGTAGTTCCTTCAAACTGACACATCTGGACTAGAGACCCTTTACAATTTTGGCAATTGTTCAATAATCCTTTTTTTTTTAATGAGTAATAAAACTTGTGGCAGTTTCAAACCTAACTAGATCAGAGGATTGAGTAGATTTAGTTTCTCCTTTAAAGTACGACACGTCAGTATAGATGACGTCTTGATTCCCTTTTAACTCAAAGTGACAAGTTTTTATAGACATATCTTAAACAAATTCAAATGTTTTGTTCTAGGGTTACATTTCAGGGTGACTGGCGTCAGCCTTCAGCTAGATTATTTTGAAGAGAAAGCATTACTGACTGAAGTTTTATATTTGTGGTTCGGCCGTAGAACATCTGTCTAATCAATTCCACAACTGTATTTTTCAGCTAAAGGTTAATACAGAACTTCCATTAAATTCACAGGTGACCGACACTGAACGGGCCAACGCCTGGTTAATCAGTTACAACTATTAAAATGTCAACCTATAAATAAGGAAAAAGTTTAAACAATTATCATGAAGACTTTGCCACAGGAGTACACAGACCAGCACTCGTGTTCCTGGTTCATGTAACAATTCAAGTACTTCGATTTAATGTTTAACTTCGATCCGTCACATACCTCCTGGACTGAATGTAGAACCTACGACTGAATTTTCCTGGTAACAACCCACTCTCTGCAAAAGCAAACACATTTTCCATCTCAAAACAGGATGCGGAGCCTCTGTCAATAAAGATTTATTTAATCTCCATCCATGACAACATCCAGTCCTCGTCACTCTTTCCAGTTTCTCCATCCAGCTGTTAGCCTACCTTCTCCTCGTCAGCTCCGATCTGTTGACATCGTTCTCTTCTTTAAAAGTGACTTTCCACTAAGACCTATCAGCAAGTGTCCGATTCTCACACATTAAGACGAGAAATTACCTTGACTTGCACTTGAGGATAAAGAAGCAAAGTGCAACAGCCTGCTGGGAGTGTCGGACCTAAGTGGGCATGGCCTGATTGGTTATTTGAGGTATGGTGAAAGGAAGGCTGTCTTTGTCTCATTATGAGTCCAAAGGCTAGGTAATGTCTCACAGAGCCTCCTTCAGTGGTCAAAGGTCTTGTGTGCCTTAAATTCTTAACTTGGGCAATTATGCAGCTCATCCATATTTTATATTATTCGGGATATTTCCTGATGGGATTACAGAAAAGACAGCGATGTTTTCTTGAAGTGTTGAAATGAAAATTTAAATAGAAGAAACCCAGCTGAAGTTGAATAAGAGAACCATTTATTTTACCATCTGCTGACGTGTAAATACTGTACACACCCATAGTATTGACATAGAGAATAATTAGAGGAAATAGTTTATTCCATAAAAGAAAAATGACGTCTCTTCTTGGGACTATGAGTTCAGGGTTTAAGCAGTCTTCTCCAGAGTCGTGACTTTTCAGACTGTAGCTTTGGCCTGACTGGTCTTGGCTAGCACCTTCAGGTCCGCGATGCATTTAGCGATGCTCTCCTTCTCCTGAAAAACATTAAAACCAACAAAAACCCACAGATGTTAGAAACCAAATAGCGGTTCAATAGTGTTAAGTAGAGCTGCTGGCTGGCTTGCAGAGTGGAGTTTGGATTATACTTTTGTTACAGAAATTACTTTCAATATGATTGTTTCTTTGCTGGAAACAAACTGATCAGTAAACAACTGAAGCAATCTGGACATCAACTTCAAGTATTTTTGTCAGCTTTTTTTTCTCCTCCAAACAACAGCTGAACTGATGACAACCGTAATTTGTGATAAAAGTTGTATATAACACAATCAAACTTTATTTTGTATGAAATAAAATCTGCATAAACAGCCCGAGGGTGGGTGGGAATCAAGAAAATACATTTTTATAAAAGCAAGGCTGCACACCTGGTAGATGCACCCTGACCATTTGGTCATCTCCCTCCCATCTTCTTCTTCTAAGTGACCTTTTTGTATTTGGAGATTAGAAAATATGAGATATTCTTTCAGAATCTAAAGTAAGATATGTCACTGCTGCAAACTACATATGTTTGCTTTTCACGTGGCTAGGGAGCAAGTCTGAAGGCAGCTTTAAGCATACAGTCAACTCCAAAATGTTTTGTGAGGTTTGTGTCACTTCCAATCAAGAATAAAACAATATACTGAAAAGTCCTAAAATAAGTAAAAAGCATTCTTCAACTCTGGTCCTCATGACTAACTGTCCTGCATGTTTTAGATGTCACTCAGCACCAGCACAGTCCTGATTCAATAACTGGATCCTCCTCAGCTTGTCATCAAGGTCTACACAAGTCTGTCAATGCTTTTCCAATGGAAGTGTTTTCTGACTTTAATTTGAAGCGGGAAAAAAATAAAAAATAAAACCATATCCTTTTTACAAATCACAACTGCATTAACTTGACCTAACAAGCACAATATAGCGTCCTTTTACAAAGCTCGTAGCCATCGGCTAGATGAAGACTTGAAAAAATACTAACCTGCTGAGGAGTGATGCTGCCGAGTACGTTCTTCTCCACCCAGTTCACCATGTGCTCCTGCTCCATTCGGTGGTGGAGGTTCTGCAGGGCAATCTGATAGTCCAAGCGCCTCTTCACCTCATTGGTCACCATATGTAGCCTCTCCCTATAGTTGGTCTCCAACAGCATGGCCACATTGTTCTGAAAGGAAGACAAAATGTAACAAAGCCCATCACAAGTCAGAATGAAGTTCTAGGCATTTTAGAGAAGGAGGGTCATTCATTTCAAAGTCAATCTGCTGCAACACATCCAAATATTTAACTAAAACCATAAAAGAACAATTTTTACTTAAGGAATAGAAGGCAGCAAGAAAAAAAATGAATGAACAGAGTAAATGTAAAATATTCTTCAAGAAGTTTGGAACAAGCCATCTGCAGCGTAATTGTGCACAAGTGTAAGTGCAAGCCCTTGTGCAGAAATGGGTCAAAATGTGTCAATTATACTGTTTATATCTGAAGATAGCAACTTGTCAGAGCAATTTAGCTGGTACTGTCACACCAAAATGCCCCCCTTACAAACTCTTGATTCAAGTTATAAGTGATGAACTTTTCAGTATGCATTTAGTCTATTTAACAAACAGCATGTTTGTTTGTTTTTTGCTACCAGTTTCCATAATCAACAGGAGTCCCTGTTGTGTTTTCATAACTCAGATCAAGCATGTTGCTGCAGTATCTATTTCTGCCACTAGATGTTGACATACAGCTGTTCCAGGTCTTGAAGCTGAATATCCTAAGGTGTTAGTATGCAAGAAGAAATATTGTGTGATTTGAGAAAGTACCAAAACAGGATTGAGAGAATGCAGAGATGTTTACCCTCTTGGCATCAAAGAGCGCTGATCTTCCCTCGACTCTCCACTGTTCCTTCTTCTCATCTTCAATGGCCTGAGTCAGACTGCTCATTGAAAGGTCTTTCACCTCCTGGACCTTGGCCACTTTTTCCTGAAGAGGGAGTGAACAACAGGATTATAGAGATGGTTACACAGCCTGACCAAAAAAAGAATTGTGATCTTTGGTCTGAAATCCTGCAAGGTAATTCAGAATGTCAAGATTCCTATTCTCTCCTTTAAAAATAGATAAAGAAAAAATATCCATCTACCTCATTCAGTTTGTCAGCAAAGGCTGCAACACTTGGACCAAATTTCTTGATGGCGTAGATGATGACTGAACCTATGGAAACAGCAGCAATTGTCTCATGGTTGACGACGTAGATTTCCTTGGAAAGCATATAAAGGATGAGGCCAGTGCCCAGCATGTAGGGCCCTAAAGAGAAAAGGAAAACAATTTCAGTTTTCACCTGAGCAAAACAATGGCAATGTGACATTCAAGTTGCAGCTTCTTCCTGATCATATTGTAATTGTGAAGGTGGTACAAAAACAGAGATGGTACAGCTATATAAAGAGCTGAATTTTACTAACAAGGCTTTTTGGTAATGGATGAGATCATTTGAGCCTTGCATTTGGTAGAAAACTACCCACCTGTGACTCCAGTTTTGGGGTACAACAGCTGGAAAAACTCCTCTGGGATGATACCATGGCGAACTTTGCCTCCCGTCTCTGGCAGAGGGGGAACTGGGGCCAGACTCTGGGATGAGGTGTGCAAGGAGCGAGCTCCATGAACCAAACTGAAAGAGACGACATAATTGGTGGCTCTATGAAAGACATCAAGAGATTTGTTGTATTTGTAGATAAAGTATATTATACAATCTTTTTTCTACATGGTCAGCTGCTAAGGGGAGGCAGGTGAACCTGTTAAATAATAATAAATGCTGATGCAGGTGGGGGGTTAAGGGCCTCACTCACGGTCCTGGGTCCTCCAGCCCCAAGCCCACCACCCCCAACTGGAAATCAACGCACTTGACTGCTTTCCTTCAGCAAGAAGGAATAATTGATTCAATAATTGATTTCTCCTGAGAGTTGACTTGACATTGTCAAGTTTGAGTTCAGCTTCTGATTCAAGCATGTGCATCAACCTGAATGTGGGCTGCCCCAAAAATAAAATAAAATAAATTTTAAAAAAAACCAACAACAACAATGTCAAATATACATACCCAGCTCCAATGGGGCTACAGCCTTTTAGAGAGCTGGCTGCAAACAAAAGAGACACATACAATGGTTCAAGAAATATGAAGTTTATATTTATCAATATCAAAACATCTGTATTCGTTATGAATAGAAAGTTATTTAAAATAGTACGAACCCTCCCAATTTCTATGAATCTGTTGCTAATTTAACAACTGATGCATTTAATAGTTTAACGTTTCGCAAAGTTTACCCGAAAAAAAAACCCTGCAAGATTAATAACCTCACTAAGACTGTCAAATGTTTTGACTTTTGAGGACTCGACAAATAAAACTCAATGTCAGGTTGGTTTTATATAAATAGAGTGATAAAGAATTAAAAAGTTGTAATACGTTTCTTTATAAAGACATGAGAAAGAACTAGTTGTCAAAGAGGTGACATTTGCAGGCATGTAGAGCTAACATTAACGTAGCTTCAGTTGACTGCGGTAAAAAAGAAACGAGAAAAAAAAATGTGATAACTACCAAACAGACAAAACCACTCTATGTATCTAGTAAGCATGGATATAAAAATAAAAGTAATAAACTGAGTAGCGGCCTCACAGAAAATATGTTTGCAGTCCTATTAGCCGGCTAGCATTAGCATGTCTCATTCCGTCTGCGGCCTTCCTTTTACCCTTCACAATCACTTCGTTAAACTGTTACATTTCCCGTCTGACAGCTCGGTTATGCTAGAGGCTGGAATCTATATCAGTCATATCCAAAGCTGGTTCAATAGATACCTGAGACAAATACGAGTCTTGACAGCATGTTTGAAGGATGAAGTGAACTCTCTTGTCCCGGCCTCTCCGTGCCCTTCTGCAAAGAGCCACAACTTGATGGCGGACAAGGTAGAAAATCCCCCGAAACATCGCGAGATCGCAACAACGCGCTACTGTTGTTGCCAGGGCAGCGGTCTCTAGGCGGCGCTGGGTACGAAGTTCCAGCTTTTAGTCTTTAAATGGTGAATTCGATGCATTTTCTTTCCCCCCACCTATTTATTAACGTATTTAGCCAAAAGAAAAAGATAAGGGGGTAAAAACAAGAGTAAGGTAAGAGTGAAAAACAAACAAAAAAAGTTGAACCAAAGTACAGATGTGTTTACCATTTCAAATTTACTATAAATGCTCTACTACACATTTCAGTGTTGTAGCTACATTTGCACAATTATATATATATATGTGTGTGTGTGTGTGTGTGTGTGTGTGTGTGTGTGTGTGTGTGTGTGTGTAAATCATATCTAAATATATATATTTATACATGTATATACATATTTATATATATATATGTATGTATATATACATGTATATATATATACATATATACACACATATACATATATACATGTATACATGTATA
>JAOWBL010000022.1:6061821-6079342 GCA_028564865.1 Zenarchopterus dispar | reverse complement strand
GCTCCCCGGGCGCTTCAGCAGCCCCCTGCTCCTAGTATAACTAGTGATGGGTTAAAAGCAGAGGACAAGTTTCAGTGTGTTTCGTAAGATATGTACTGACACCAATAATAAAGATTATCTTGATGGAAACATGCCCACCGCATGTCAATCAAAGTTAGCTTTGCTCCCAGCTCCTTCAGCTGAACCCTGTCGAAATATCTGCAAAGCTGCTGTCAGACATTTACAGCTGAATATACCGTTAAACATGTTGGCTTGACACTGAAATCAAAAATGAGTGGCGTTTAGCTGATGTTGGGTTAATCACAAAGGGACTAAGAAGCATGATTATTACAGAGGAGGGGATAACAGTTAGCCATTGGCTGAGTCAACTGTCAATCAACTGTAATAGAAATAAATGTAATGCTTTATATAAATTCTCCTGGCATGCTACAAAAAAAAAAAAAAAATTCACCCCTCATAGTTGTCATGGGTGTGAAATCAAACAATTGAGACCAAAAAGGTTTTTTGAACCAGGCTGTAAATATGTTTGTTTCTGCTCTAAAATGTGGCATGGGAATCAATGGAGATTGAGTCGCTTTTGCAGCCAGCCTCTAGCGGTCAGTCGAGGGACTGCAACTAATCCTAATTCTGCATAAACCTCAATCCAGAAGTTAGATAGTTGCTGCTTGTGGAGGTCCTGCGGACCAACCAGGTCCATAGCAGAATATCCTATGTCACAAGTCATTCCAGTGCCAAATTAGAAAGCCTGGGTTAGTAAAAACTGCCAATTGTGTTGCTAAGCTTTGTAGGATAATGGCCATTGTTGCAGGATAGGCATTGGCTAAGCCAACCACCAATCAAAAATCCATATTATAAATGAATGTGTTTTTTATTTATTTATTTTTGTATAATTTCACCTTGGTGATACAAAAACATCAACTTCCTCACATTTTTCACTCTGGTGAAATCAAGCTATGGAGCTCAAAATAGTTTTTTGAACCAGACTATAAATATGTTAATGTTTGCTACAAAGTTGGATATTTTAACATGGACATCAATGAAGATTCACTCACTTTTGTCAGTCAATGACGTGTACTGTTTGTTACGTCTGGGTTGGCCTTGACATGGATGTCAAATTGTTGGTGCTTATCTTTAACCTTCAACCTCTGTTTTGTCATTTAGCTGGTTTTCTTTTTTTTCTTTTTTTTTTTTGGGGGTGGGGGTGGCCACAGTCCTTGTAATATTTATCATTTCCACAACTCTGAACAGTACACCATGTGAGGTATATCACTAAAGTCTTTTACTGAGTCTATTTCTCACAGCGTCTCATATGGACATAACAATTTCAGCACAGTGTGTAAAGTATAGCAGAGATTTTTTTTTAAAAATAGCTGGCTTTCAATACCCTACTTTGTTTGTTTGTTTGTTTTGTTTTGTTTTGTTTTTCATTTGACTTGTTTAATGCGTTTGATTAAAATCTTTTTTGTACAATGACACAATTAATTATTACACCATTTTTATGCAGTTATAGGTGTAGTCTTTTCTATTCTGTTTTATTTATTATTTATTTTTGACATCTTACCGCAAAGTGGAGTGTTCTGAGTTAATAGACTGTCAGTCATTTTTATGAGTTTTGTACTCTGAGGTCTGGATTTCCTTGCTCAGCACTGCATGCTGTCTTGAGTGCTTCTCCCTGCGGTTATGTAGGGAGACCATGTGAGCTAGAGAAAACATTCTGAAAGTAAGCAAATATTTCTCAAAAAGAAAATGAAACTGATATTTTACTGTGAACAATTGTTCATGATGCTACTTTAATTCAGCCATACATATAGTACCGTTTTATTTTTTAAAATCCGTACTATGTGTATGTTGCAGTGCCTTTTATATGTTATGAATGACACACACAACATTGTTATGAATAATATTGCTAATGATCACTAGCAGAGGAAATGGTAAATCTGACATTTGGGCTGGTTCCTTTTCATACTTTGCAACTGGAACATGGTCAATTTGGGTGTAACGTCATTATGAGTTGCTATCTTAAAGTAAAAGGAACAAAACAAAAATCGCAGTGAGTTGAGTGGCGGACTTTTTTTCTTTGTTTTGTTTTATTTTTTTTTTTAAGTATGCTCATCCTTTCACTTCACGCCAACAAAATGTCCTTACTGGGTATTTAAGTGGAAAGAATATGTTCTCCACATGCTTGCATGGGATTTCTTTATCAAATCAAATCAAACTTTATTTATATAGCACTTTTTGTACAATAAAATGTAGCACAAAGTTCTTTTAACAGTAAAAACAAAACCAGTCCCACCTGCGCCTCCCAAACCGACCGTGATCTCTATCAATGATAAAATACAATCAAAGGTTAAAATAAATAATATGTAAAACATTATTGGGCACAGAAGAACTAGTGAGGGAACACTATCACAGCGACCCATCTGTATCCGGAGGCGGCTGCCCAACCCCAGAGACAGACGGCATAGTCGGGTACCAAACACCACCGCTGTTGGATGGATGGATGGACCCCATCACAACCCAGGGATAAGTGGACCTTGGGCCATTGCTATGGTACTTGGAGATGGGAAGTCTAAAACAGGATTAAAACAGACATTAGTTAAAAGCCAGATTAAAAAGGTAGGTCTTGAGCCTGCTTTTAAAATCATTAACAGTCTCTGCAGCTCTCAGGTTCTCCGGCAGGCTGGTCCATAAACATAGTATTGGAAGGCAGCCTCACCGCGGGTTCTGGTATTAACTATGGGAATTTTAAGAAGGCCGGTGCAGGAGGACCTGAGGGTCCGCGAGGGTTCATAAGTTAAAAGCAAATCAGTAAGATAAGATGGCGCAAGACCATTAAGGCTTTTAATGGTCTTTTTATGTACTTCAGCTTCTTCCCACCATCTAAAAACATGCATGTTCGGCTGACCGGCGATTTTAAATGGACTGTTAATGTGTGTGGTGGTTTGTCTCTGTGTGGCAATCTTGACTATTGTGTAACCCGTTTCTCATCTAGTGGCAACTGGAATAGATGGTGCTCTAAGAATAGAGCGATTTTGACCACATGAGAACAGGAAAGTAACCTGAGCATATGTTGTCAGACAATATAGCTATTTTAATTTTTTGGCATACTGCCTCCCGTTGAGATTGAAAATTTGGCATAACAGACAACATTGTCCCCCACTTAATTTAGGTAAATGCCAGAAAACCTAATCTAGGCACATGATTGGTTGGAATAATTGTTTTCTATGAAAAGGTAGATTTTTTATTGGTAAATAAATGTAGGTAATGTCACTATATGTGCATTAGTTTTTCATGTGAAACTTGGTGAAGTGTCCCTTTAAAAAGTTAACCAATCTTCAGGAGGAGCAGCACTATCAGTTAGTAATTCATAAATAATTATTACAAACAAGTAATTACTAGAAATGTTTGTATTATTAAACCCCAGTAAAACTCATTAAACAAAGAAAAACCTAGAATGGTCGCTAAAAGAACTCGAAACTGACAAAAGTGGTACTAAACTATATAATTAATTAATGTAAGACTGACAGATGAAAATCAAACATCACTTTTGAATTGCGCTTCAGGAGAATCATTTCAAAAGACAAACTAATGGCTTGAAGAAATTAGTTGGTACCCTCAACTTATTTAGAGACCATCACTGCAATCAAGCAGCATCTGTAACTCTCCGTGAGGCTGCTGCGCCAGTAGACGGGTGTTTTGGCCCATTTCTCTTGAGCGAAGTGCTCCAACTGTCTCAGGTTTAAATAGTTTCTTCTCCAGACTGCATGTCTCACCTTCTCAGATGTTCAGTAGGCTTTAGATCAGAGTTCATAGAGGTATGAACTTGAGAGTAGTCCAGTGCTTAGTTCTTAGTTATGTTTCGGCTCATTATCCTATTGGAGGACTGATGACCTGCAACTGAGGCCAGCCTTTTTAACACCGGGCAGCACATTTTACTTCAGAATGTCTCAGTAGTCTCGAGAGTTCTTTGTACCTTGCACAGTTTCAAGATACCATGCCCCAGATGGATCAAAACAGCACCAGACTATAACAGTTCCTCCTCCATGTTTTACAGTACCCACTGTCTTATTTTCTTGGAACGCTTCATTTTTGCATCTGTAAACATAAAACTGATGTGATTTTATTAAAAAGCTTCAGTTTTGTCTCATCTGTCCAAAAGGACATTCTCCCAAAAGCTATCTGGTTCATCAAAATGCATTTAAAAAAATAGTCTCATGTGTTTCAGGTTATGCTTTCAACAGTGTAGTTCTCCTCAGTTGTCCACTTTGGCTCAAACAGATGATGTGATCCGACACTGATTTACTCTGACCTTCCCATTCCCCGTGAACCTCTTTGGTATAATTTCCTCTCTGATCCCCTCAGCTTTCTCGTTTGCTTTCTTTGGTTCACGTCCAGTGTGGTGAACAACAGGATACCAAACAGCAGAGTGACGACTCTTCCCCCCTCTAAACAGGCAGACAGACTAATTTCAAGATTCGGGACATTGCAAATTATTTTTTACTCTTTTCTCGGGTATCAACAGTTTTGTCCATGTCTCTGCACAACAGGACATTATGTAATTTTTTAGAAAGAAACACGTCACCCTGCTTCACATGACAGTTCCTGTTATAATCTCTCACTATTTGTACCAATGTTTTTGTTCATGAGGCTGTTGTAGCCGGTACGAGAGCACAACGTGGCTGAGTCAGCCAAAAAAAAAAAAGCAGGAACAGGACATATTTGCTGAGTCATGTCTGAGTCGTCAAGAGGTTTCACACACCAAGTGACTAACAAATAGCGTGAAGCATTTTTTTCCACATTTCTTTTCAATGTCCTGTCATGGATGACCAGGCTTTTCAAAGACCTGTGGTGAGTCTCTTTTTTTTTTTCTTTCTGTGGGTTTGAAGGCAAAATATCCCAAAGCATAAAGCAAGACATCAAAAAAGGCCTTGACTTCTGTCCATCAAGGCTTTGTGATTATGAGGAAGTTGTTTTCCTTTTGGTTGCCATGTAACCTAACCGTCCTTGACCAGTTTCACAATGAACAGGACAGAAATGATAGTGCCTATATAAAGGTCATACAGCCTTATTAAACATTGACTTTCATTGCTACCTAATGAATCTTTACAGGTAATATCTGAAGTAAACTGCTGGTGCAGTAAAATGCCTTATTTGTATATGTTATATACATATTTTCCTTTCACTTTAGACAAAAAGCCTGATTAACATCAACCGTGATTCATCTAGTATTTTTCCAGTGTTTAAGTTTCTAATCCTTGTAGTATAACAACCCCGTTTTATCCTTGTACCTAATATTTACAATCTGTACATTATCATTTAATTAATTTGTGTTGCGTGTATGCATTTTATTGAGACAAAGATCAAATAAGTCTCAAGATTCTTATGTTGTAAAACTCGATATTTATCGAAAGAAAACACACAGATAAGTCTGCAGATATGTACATTTATGGAAAAATATGACAAAATCTCTTTGTAGCTCAAACTTGTAATTCAACAGATTATATAACAGAAATCTCAAAGCAGCCTGTTACTACATTGCGGATAACAGCAATGTTGCTACGTCTTCTGAACAATATTCTTTTCTTTTTTTAACTCAGTGTCTCAATCTGCCTGGTTGTGTTACAATGCAGTGATGGAAAGAAAACGCAGTCACAAAATAACAAAACAAAAATAATTTACTTAACTTAACTAGTCCTCTACAAAGATGACCTTCTTCCACAGGTTTGGAGTTTCAACAAGTACCTTAACTTCTTGCATTATTTTTGATGAACTCCTAACAAGCGTTTTAATTAAATAAGTTGTATAGCTCTTTGGATATCACTACAAGCTGCTACAGTTCCTTCATAACAGGCTGTGTAGCACCACATCAAAGTCTGTAAGTGCTACATTTTCAAAAGTCTGTGGCATCTATCCTTTGTCACCAAAGTCCCAGAATTCAAACATGCCTTCACTTGGACTCTCCCAGCAGGTAGACAATGAGTTCATAGGTGGAGAGGACGATGGCTGTGTTAGGGATTTGTCTAATGAGCTGTGGAATGAGTCCTCTGTAAAAAGCTGCATAGCCTTCCTCCACGGCTATTAATCTCCCCGTCTGGAAGAAGTACTTGTACTTGCTGCCTTCCTCACGCAATCTTGTCCGAATGACCTCTGGAAAACACAAAAAGTGGTGTTTAGTTTGCAACTGAAGAATATTTTCATTTGACACTTGGTTGTTGAGATTTCAGGCGTCGGTCGCACAAATTTACCGTGTGGGTAGGCGATGCAGGATGCACAACCCTTTGAAAAAGCAGCTGCCATCATCAGGCTCAAGAAGTCTGAGGCTCCTTTCCCTTTTTCACTGTTCTTTGAGGTGAGCTGGCTGCTGGCGAGGTGTTTCTTGAGCGTTTCATAGATGAGGAAGCAGATCATGGTCTCGGAGATGCCAGCGTAGGATGCAGTAAGGCCACGATAGAAGCCCCGGATCCCCTCCGTTTTGTAAACATAACGAGCACATTGTAGTGCATTCATCTTTTTCTCTCCTCTGGCTCTGAAAGTCAAACGAGTCCAGCTAATTAGTGTCCAACGTCACACATGGTGCAGGGTTAAAAAGCATCACAAGATACATGAAGCCATCAAGTCTGGCTAAGACTGCCAGATTTGTGTGCATATATACTGCATTTCAATAAGTTCCTAAAACTACCTTTTTTTTTTGCCAAATCAAATTACAGGCAACACACAGAAAAGAAAACACTGGTCTCGGGAATTGGTAAACATTCTACTGAAAAACATTTTGGAGTTCATTTTTCATTTAAAAAAAAAAAAAACAACTCACTGTTAATACAGTTAGATATGAAAATCACAAACTCTAAAAAGGCTTAATTTTGTTTGTGATGTGGCTTCTCATTCACCAGTGATGGTGTCCTCGGCTGAAGTAAAAGATTTACCTTAAAGTGTATATAAACAGTGAGTTCAGAAACACTTAACTGCTCAACCAGTTTAAACATGTACAAAAGGGATTTTCAGTTTTTTAAATCTCTACTATGCTTTACACACCGTGCTCAAATTGTTATGTCTATATGACAGTGTGAGAAACAGACTCAATAAAAGACTTTAGCGATACACAAATGATAAACATTACAAGGACTGTGGGCTTCCCTCACCCTCAGTATGATGTCTGAACAAAGCTGCCAAGAATATTAATGACCGTCTAAATGACCGAATGCCACCACTTTGATGGCAGAGTTTAGAAACCATTGTTAAACTTTTCATGTCTGAGAAGGACTTTGTTGTGTTGAATGAGCAACAACCCAGACTGAACCTGTGCAAGATGGAGGCTAAAACAGACTGTTCACTTAATGACGTGACCAGTTTGTGTTGATGCATTTATTCTTAAAAAGGACACTAAACAGACTTGTTCTTTGACCTCAAATAATACTCCCGCCCTGTCCTTGGTCATGTAAATATAGACTCCTGCATGAAGGACTGTGCGTCAGCACTGCGTATTTATGGAGACAGGTCATATGCTCAGTCTCACACACTGCAAAATGCCAGGACGGTGTACTGAGGATCGGCCGCCTTTATAAGGCTCCTGCTAAAGGTCACGTTATACTTTGACCTCAAAATAAGTCAGATTGTTTTACACAAATCTGAAACAGATCACTTCTGTGTGTCTAGATATGAGACTCGAGCACATGTGGTAGGTGCCACCAAGAGTGTACATACTTCTTCTCCAGCTGCATCCTGGTCTTGACCATCCAGATGGGGTTCATCAGAGAATTGGTAACAAAAGCTGAGAAAAGGTTTTACAAGTTTAATAAGCATAATCATCTCTATAGGCATCTGAAAATATAGATCTAGGAATTTAGTTAACATTGTTTAAATGTAACCACACACAAGGAAATATGAATTATTAGGTCTCAAAAATACTAATTTTTCCAGACTTATACAATTCACAGGCTTTATTTATTTTTCTTTTTTCAAACTGCACTATGGATTGTTGTCTAGAAATAAAAGCTCACCTCCAACACCAGCGGAGGACATGTGCACCAATCCACTGTTGGGAACAAACAGCCCATTGAATACTTCTTTTGACTTCGAGTATGCAGCAAAGTAAATGGCTCTGAAACAAAACAAAACAAAAAGAACAATTTTAATGGAAGCAGATGTAAATCAGCATGTTATTGTACAATATCTGCAATTCAAAATGTGTCTTTAGAATTTGTTTAATTGCATTACAGTTCAGTTTGGACCGGAGCAGCTTTGACAGTGGGTGTCCCAAGCAATCTGTTGCCCAGTACCTGGTCACCCTGCTCTGCTTCTGGAACAGACCGTCCCTGCACCAGAATGGGCTGAATAAGCACTGGGCACAAGAGATGCCCAGAGAGCTGCTCTGAATGAAACCCTGTCCAAGTTGGCCAGCTGAATGGTAAGGGCATTTGAATTGCTGCAGCTACCGTTTAATCACTAGGATATTTTATGCTGCATGTCACCTACTTCAGCTCAACACAGTCTCAAAGTCTAATCAGTACACAGTCATATCAAAGTAAAAAGTACAACCTCTCAGTTCTTACACTTTTAGTATCTGGTCATAATCAAAAATGAAACCATCTCGTCCTTATCAGGTCAAGCAACTATGCAGATTTTACCTCTGAGGAACCACAACACATGACATATTTCATTTGTCATCGTTTATTCAACAAAAACTAAGTAAAAAAAAAAAAGAAGTAGTGTATGAGAAACCAGGCACACCCTTACTGCTTTTATAGGAAATAAGAGTGTAAATATCAGAAAGTTTATGTTAATAAAATGCCCTTAATACACTGATCATCAGCTGCGCGACATTTTCACATTGCTGTGTATCCATCAAGAGTATTTATTTCCTTGTTATTTGGAAGTTCACTCCCAAGATTATCAGTAATGAGGAAACAGGTCAAAGTCCCACCTCTGTTGACATTAAAAACAGAACAAAGGTGAAATTGAAACTTCACAGGTTAAACTTTGCTCTTGATTTACAATCATCAAGCTATTTCCAGTGACACATAAATTATTCTCTGTAACACACACTCACTGGTTTTATAAATACAAATAAACAGGTCTATTCATGTTGACAGCTGGAACGGACACAAACTGCAGCTCATTCACAGATGCGTGTACTGCTGTAAGAGACTCGGAAGTCTTTGTCATAACAACAACTTCCTGTTTATACGCCAAATTAAAGTTTCCGACCATTAAAAATTAAAACTATAAACATGGATGTCTCCATTTTCTTTGTCATTGCCGACAGCCATGTTGTAATACACTCTGAAATATCCATACATATCCTGTTATGTTAACTTGGACACCAACAGACAGTCACAGTCTCATCACTGTTTAAACTACAAGGACAGTGAGCAGATGGACAACAAAGATGAATTTGAGCACTTAATATGTGTAATTTAAAACACTGAATTTGCTGTACCTTGATGGGGCAACACCGACAAGGTTTGGCCCCAGCCCACGGAAAAGAGATCTTGGTCCCTCTTTTTCAAGAATGGATCTGGAATAAAAGAAAGGGCCATCAACCACTGAATATGATAAAATATATTAAAAAAAACACCCCACAGTAATTATAAATAATGTTTTATTAAGTTGTCTTAAATTTTTCCCTGTGGCAATGGGTATGATGGTTCAGTCTTGCAGTGATTACATCAGTCAGTTTTGTGGATTCTGTATTAACTTATTACCCTAGGTAATGTTTGGCATGTCAGGCCAGCCTCACAC
Organism: Zenarchopterus dispar; assembly: GCA_028564865.1. Lineage (NCBI taxonomy): Eukaryota > Metazoa > Chordata > Actinopteri > Beloniformes > Zenarchopteridae > Zenarchopterus > Zenarchopterus dispar. The sequence continues at coordinate 6,069,604 of JAOWBL010000022.1, read as the reverse complement.
CAGATGCATCTACACAGAAGTATTTTGACTCTTTGCAGGACGTGATCCTCGTTCTCTACATAGCAGTCTGCCCCTCCAGGTTATATAAAAAGCTAGAGGGTACAACTGCAGCATGGGTTGGTCTCTGTACTGAAGCAGCACTCCACTTCTCTCTCTCTCATCGACACTGGACACCATTTCTCAAACAACGAGTGCTTAAAGACAACCCTGACCTATTTCTAGGTAAAACCAGTGTCCAATCTTAAGACTTCAATACCTGGAAAGTTCGTTTAAAGTCCACATTCTTTTTTTTTTTGGTGGGGGTGGGAGGGGTAGGGGGTAAAGTAAAATCTGAAATTGCAAACAGTTTGTCCAACTGAAGAAAGAAAAGAATTGACAGCTATATAAAAATTAAAAACAACACTTACATGATTGTTTTGCCACTACAAAAGGACTATCTTTGCAACTTATACAGCTGCAGCCGACACCAGTCCAGACCAGTTCAGGTCATGAACTGAGTGATCTGTGTAATATAACACTGAGGCAGCACATGGGCTAATACCTTCCCTTGTTCTGTTTCACCCTACTGGGAAAGCTTCTAGTCTTCCTGAGCCAACCTTGTACACACATCGAGGAGCTATCGTCACAGGGCCACAGAGATTTCTTTCATCCAAATCATTAGGCCTGGTTTAAAAATTTAAAAAAAAAAAAAAAAAGTATCTACCCAAACAGCTGGTTAAAGGCACTAAATGTCATCAGAAAACTGTGTACTTAATCCTCCCTTTATGTAGGACAGGATTAAGTGCCTTGATTTTAAGACCTTGAAAGCAAAAACCAAATTAATGGGTCTTCCAAGTATTTAAAAACAAATATGATCTGTGTATACAACTAGACTTTATACAACTAGTGAATATTTAAAAAAAGAATAAGATAAAAATCCCCATTTCAGAGATTTATTATTTCAACAGCAAGAGGCATGCCTGAACCTAGAGGCCTTTGCTTAAGACACCAGTTAGGACATACATGCAAACCTACAAAAATAGTTAACCAATAACAATGCTACTCCTTATTTGGCTGTACTGGTGAATAGAGGAGTGCACCAGATGTTAGGAAAAACACTTTGTCCCTGAGATTCCTAGTGGAAAAAGCAACGCCTCAGGAGACGGTATGCTGCATCCCTATTTGCAACAACAACAGAGAAAAACATCTTACCGAAGGACTTGCAGCAGCCCAGGAGTGACGGTCCCTGGCCGGATAACTCCGGTGCCACTAAGGGTACCGAGCTGAACTTGGAAGACGGGCCGAAGGGTGAGGCCAGAAGACTGCAATCGTGTCTTCAGCACCTCCAGGGGGCATGTCACGATGGCTCCCACTGTGCCACTACATCTGAAAGTTGATCACACATAAAGGATTATAAATATTGGGTATGTTTTAAATCTCAAAAACAGAGTGGCTGGTGTGCCCTTTGAATGTATAATACTTATATGCAGAGTTTTTTTTCATGTTGAAAGGCACTCAAATGTTTTGACAAAAGGAGGTTTATTTCCCCCATCAAAACATAGCTAGAGACCTGTAAGTGCAGCAAAAAACTATAGTCAAAGACATACTCCCAAGTCAACTAAAAACATCTGGCACACAGGGTATTTCAACTCAGACACTCTAATTATGTATGAAAAGGACTTTCAGCCCAAGGAAAGACTTCTTTAAAAAACAGTGCTTTCACATTTCCATACATACAATTAATTCAATTAATTCAAGCTTTCAATATAATCCTTCGTGAACAGTGAAACTTTGACAGTGGCAAGCTTAGGAGCCTGGAACAGATTAGATTAAGTCTCTGAACCGTGTCATGTCCGAAGGACAAAGTCAAACATCTTAGCAAAGGTAATACCTGACCTAAATGTTTATTCGCAGATCACTTATGAATGACAAGTGATCCACCCCTGCCAGATTCTTGTAATGTTCAGATGAGGAACTACACGCTTCACTAAGTTTTTGCATAACAAAATCCAGCAAACAAACAACGAGGGGTTGAGTCTCTGTAGCCATAAAGTTAAGAAAACCTTGGGAGCAGGTCCTTGCACAAGTACACACAAACTGCTTTGTTAATGAAGACATCATTCGGTTAATCAGTGGGTTTTAAATAAACCCCAGCTAAAAGTATATCATAAACGTTGGCTTTAATGCTCTTCCCAAGCAATTCAATTTTCATAGTGATAACACTCAGGGTGTATAAGGATGCATATTATCCCATACATCCACAGTATTTCCCTTTGACAGCCGGTAACCATAGCAACCGCATTTCCGCTAAAGGCGCTCGTTTCATGTCCGAGGCTTGTCATCGCCTTTCAAGGGTAAAATGGCGTCATTTATACACGTACAAGCCGATGTGAGAAAAGCCTAACCTAACTGTAAACGTGTGCCACCTGGCTCCTAGTTATGTCACAGTTTGACAGTTAATGGGTGTTAAAAATAATATATTTCGTTCAGGTGAAGAGTTATCGCCATCGTGGACGATTTGCTTCAGTGTTGCATAACAGTAAAGGACAGCCAGTGGCTAAGGCTAAATCCGGTCACGACGACGCCGGAGACGAACCTTTTGCTTTTGCCGTGTTATGAAACACAGGACGGTGTCATTTTTATGTCATTTATGAATTAAAAACGTATCGAGACGGAACAGTAACACAACATTGCACGTTTAAGCGACTGTAGTGTAGGTTTTAGTTAAAAACAGAAAGCCTTAGCGAACTTCCGGTTATAAACGTGCCGGCCGGCTGCTTCATTGTTCACCGCGACGTTAGCCAAGTCGAGATTATTAGGTCCTAAACGTTGGTCAAAACCTCACCCACGTTTGTCACGAGTGTATTTTGACACCACGTCGTTGTCTGGTGCTAGATTAAAACGTTAAGAAACACACTTTAAAACGGCGAGAAGCTCGCGCTGTGCCGACACGAGTTAGCATCGTGACTTAGCATGCTGGCTGGAAGCTAAACAAAATGTTTCAAGTTTAAATGTTTAAAGTGGTTACACAGCGAAAGACCGCGGTACCGAAGCTGAAGAGTGGTCTTTATATAACACTTGTCTTTGATTTATAAATAACTTCAAACACTTAAAGCGTAGTCTTACCCCCCGGCGAAGAGATGCAGCAGCGTGTCTTTCTGCGCCATGTTTTTCCTTTTTCAAAAATTCACCATGGTCTTACTACTCTTCTGTTAAAAAATCTGGGCTAAATTTAGAAGAAAATGTTGCAATCCCACTGTGCTGCCGTTTATCCGTCTCTTTCTCCGGACTCTACCAGCTTGCATCAGCTGTAAGACGAGAGCAGAGCTGCTGGGGTGACAAGAACAGCGCCCACATTTACGTCACAGGTCGGACGGGGGTGTTGTCCGTGACGTGAACCACGTGTTTCCCCACCCACCCACCTTGGGCATTTGCCCTTTTTGAAGACGTTACACAATTACTGGCCTGAACGTAGCTGTAATAAACAACTGCAGGACACTTTGAGCTGCTGACCACTCAGTGACCTTCACCACTCTGGCCACAAAACAAAACCGTCCTTCTGGATAATGTCCAGGATCAAGTCAGCTTGAGTTTCATTTAATGTATTCCATTATGACACCTTGAATCAGAAACTAAATATATACTGGCAATAGAAAAACATGATTTAAAAAAAAAATCATAATAATATGATAATGGGGGAAGAGCTTTGTGTTGCATCGCTGCTGTCCCATGACTCCGTTTAACAAAATCTACCATGAAAAAATACATCCTTGATTTAAAACCTTTGCATATACATATATCATATCTTTCTTAATGGTTCTTTCATAGATGTTATACATGTACACTAATTCATCCATAAACCACAGTTTGTCACTGGAATTGAGGACACATAAAAAAATCCTGCTGCAAGAGCGGTCGTACAGCATGCCTACTGTATATAGTACACGTTGAACTGTATCCTTATCTAGAACCAGTTATATAACATTTATTACGTCCTGTTGATAGACTGGCTTCAAAAGATCTTTCATCTGTTTATCTGGAATTAGTGTGAATATAAGGAGATAAAAGGCAAAGAAAAACACTTGTATTTTGCAGTAGGTGAACCACATTGCAACAAAAGGCCATAATAATAAACGGGCATCTCTCACTGTACAGCGCGTGCAATATTTAAGAACATTCAGAAACTTGTGCTGACATTCAAGTATCTACAGGACAAGGTGAACAATTAGTCATATATTACATCCTTTAGCGGAAAAATAACATGTGTGTCATTGTGACAAACAGTCATGTACAAACAAGGTGCCCTTTGTCCTGTTTGGAAGTATAACAACATTTTCATCACCCTGTATTGAGAGATTATTGACATGAAAACAGGGCTCTCAGTTTATTTCACTCACAAAGCCTTGAATCTTTTGATTTTTGTTTACTGCCTTAACAGTGCAGTTCATGTCGTGTCACATATTACATAATGAAGTGTCGATGTTGTTTTAAAGTTGTGTGGCATGTGTAAGTAATACAGTGTACGACATGGGGCAACGCCTCCCAACTCGGGTTTCATTTTGCAAGCCTACATGCTTCTGATGGAGCACCTTTCAGAGGCACGTAGATTTAACCTGACTGAGTATGTGTGACAGCTTTAGGGCGTGTCATCAGATCTCCATGTCAGATGTGACTGGATCAATCAAAAATAAACCTCTTTTACAAGGTCCTGATGAGCAGAGAACACAAAGAAAATGTGGCCCAATTATTCAGAATTTATTAACTCCACTCAGCTATAAAATGCTGCAGACACATTGGTGAATATCAAGTCGGATAAACTTAAACATATTTAAATAATCATGACGTCCTCTTAAGTATTGGAAATGCTGCCATCATGCGACCACACATATATCCTGCAGCTCTAGAAGGAAATAACATTTCACTTCCTCTCATCCTCCTCCTCTCCATCAGTTACATCTGCTTTTATTTCTTGTATACCTTCTGACTGACCCATCTAACTTCAAATGTAATTATTTTAAACTTCTGTTTGGAACTACCAGTCACTTCTAAATGTTTTGCAGGGACTATAATAGTATTTCTGTTTTGTATCAGGGAAACCACATAAGTTGCTCATTAATGGAGTATTAAAAGTGTAAGTTTTCTTCCACACCGTTTTCTCACAGGAGAACATGCATTTTACAGAAACAACACTGCATTCAAGCACATTCAGACCAGACACTTGTACGTCGTCTCTGAGGGTTATGGAGAGCTCCCTGCAGAGAGAGAGAAAAAAAACCTAGATGGATTATTTTCTCTGGTTTCAGTCACAGTGCAGATAGGAATGTTGAGCTGGTGTAATGTTGGGTGCCACATCAGCACCACTGCACAGCATCTCGATAAAACCCAGTCACTTAATTCAGTTTTGTTTGAATCTTTTAGGGAATTACACTAAAAGCTGTTTACATTCTTCCCATTTTTTTCCTTCATGGCAGCAGGTTCTGCTGTCGCACTTATATTCAGTCAATTGTTCTGCGGTACAGAGGGATGATTTCCCCTTACAGTTTAATCTTTTCATAATTTTATGGATCCACAAAACAACTATCGTCAAATGTGGCTCTGGATGTAAATGTAAAGTGATTATCTGATCGTAGGAGTACAATATCATCCCCATGATGCCAAGACAAAGTAATAAGGGAGATAAATGAAAGATTTCAACAGATAATTTGGTTTGGTGGTTAATGCAGTTACTGCACAGGAAGAAGGTTCTTGGTTTGAATCCAGACAGGGGCTTTTCTGTGTGGACTTCACTTGTTCTACCTGTGGTTGCGTTTTGTTTTTCCTCCCAGCATCTTATCAGTTAAAAACATGCATGTCAGGCTAACTGATGCCTCTCTTGTCCAAAGATAGGTGGGATCTGCTTCACCAGATCCCCGTGATCCTAAATGGGAATAAACAGTTGATAATATGAACCAAGACAAACAGAATGGACGCCCCTCGAAAGAAATCCAAGAACCCACACCAGCGTTTCTAACGCCAACGTGTCATATTCAAGATGAAAAGCAAAACTGCGTTCAAATTTAGCTGTAAATTTGATGCCATAGACACTTTCCACCAAAGCTGGTTGCTGGTTCAAAGCCAAGCCCCCCCAACTGGAAACAAAAGGAAATACCAGTTCATAGCCAGGAAAACTGGTGCTACTCTGACCCCAAAACTCTGCGGAGCAAGATGCAAGAACATCAGGGAGCCAAGGGTGGGATTATCACAACTAGCAAAAACATGGCAACCACCACCGTCGACTCCTGTCTGTGCCGAGTTAACTGAGAAGAAGCTCCCAGAAGAGAAAAGGGGGAAATAAATAAATAAAAAATAAATAAATCAAGCAGCAGTGGTCCATGGAGGAAAGCAAGTCTCCTTGTGCCATGTCAACAAGCAAAACAATATACCACTCTGTGACTGCCATATTTGTAACAAACAAACAAAAACGCAACATTGTGGCTCCTAGTCTGCTTGTTTCAAGGAGGTGGGAGGATTACATGTTCCACAACTTGTTCTGTGATTGCTTTTGAGGAAGGATATTGCTGCATTCGAGGGGATAAGCTCAGAGGGATAAGCTCCAGCTGTCCAAACACATCTAGCAACAGATAAGTCTACGTGATGCACATTGATAATTTTAAACAATCTTTAATAGATAAACAATTTAACATCAAGGAATACAAATGGAGTGGAAGCGATAAGCAAGGTAAATTAAGAACAGTGACCATATTCAACCAAGTTTTTGAATATGTCCAACTTATACACATTTAAAAATACTACGCAGATACCCGATATGGCATTTGACATTGTGGTGGCAATTTGACCTTTTGTTGCAGCACGTTGTAGATTGTCATTTTGTGTCAGTGTGGTGCTTTAAAACCAAAATTTGTAAATTCAGGCAACCAGACAGCCTGGTTCCCCACATGCCCTCGTCCACCCGTATACATTTTATAAACAAACATCAATGGTTCTCAGCAATGTGCCAGTAGGACCCAAGAGCCAGCCGACAAATACAACTGTCATTTTTACCCTCTGGTATAAATAAGTGTAAACCAGTGATTAGCTGATGGTCTGTCATCTTATGTATGCCTAATGGTGCTTAAAAACACTCTTGGGCCTCAACAGCATGTAGCTGAAAACTACTGTACTACAAAAAAAAAAAAAAAAAAAAAAAAGGAGCACAAGGGAGAAATGAAAAAAAGATATGTTGAGAAAAGCTTCCTGAAGTTGCATGCTACAAATAATCACAGTGACATTATCGTTCAGTTAAAAAAAAAAAAACCCTTGATAGTCCAGTTGGCCGTCTGATGGCTGGTGACACTTCCATAATACAGAAGCCAGAATTTGTGAACAGCAACTATTATTTAAACCCATAATTTATTAAAAAAAGACTTTATATAATGCACATTTTGAGACAGTGACTGTCAACAGGTGTGTGCTGCCACCTTGCGGTCAGATAACAGCAGTGCAGTATTGTGCAAACATTTGTTTGCCACCATAGTGGTGTCTTAGCACAAGTTCATTTAAAATTTCAAAGGCTAAAAGACAGGAATGCATAAATGAAGTCTGAGGTCAAAGCAGAGGCACCGACCTCTACAAGATCAACCTACAAACCGGAGTTGGTGCACCAACATGGCGACAGTCAGGACTGGATCAGCGTGTGCATAGTGCTCAGTGATTCCTGATTTGTACAGTTAGAGAATACAATTATAAATTGACATAAAAACAGGATAATAAACTCAAACCGTTCAGCCACTGAGAGGCGTGTAGTTTCTATAATCACCCATGAGGC